>SNQJ01S0074874.1:27724-61034 GCA_010110895.2 Picea sitchensis
TAAAAGGGGCCGGCTCTGATACCAATTGTTGGACAACTGAGAGGGGGGGGGTGAATTAGTTGTTACCGTGCTTAAACAATTATGATTATTTTAAACTCTTTGCAAAACACTTAATGTCGATCACAATAATGCAGGGAAGTAAGCAATAGAATATTCAACATCATTCACACATATGAAATATTTAGAGACAGATATTTCCTGAGGAAACCCATAAAGGGTAAAAACCTTTTCTTCTCTATATGATAAGTAATCTTTACATTCTGTACATTATCATACTTATTAGCACCAACTCATAATGAGGCTACAACCTCTATTTTGCAAGTTTCTACTTGCCGAGAGCACCAACTCTCTGGATTCTCTAGCACCTGCTAGAAGGAAGCACCGACTCCCCGGTTTCTCTAGAACCCACTAGAAGGAAGCACCAACTCCCTAAGAGTTCCAACACCAACTAGATGGAAGCACCAACTTCCAATTACACAAGCACCGACTTGTATATCAGAGAACCAATGTTCTCCCTTGCACCACCCTGCCACCCTGGTTTTTCTGGCTGCAACCAGATGGAAGCTACAACTCCCCGTGTTCAAGAACCCACTTGAACCTCTGAGGACAACAGTCCTCCCTAGCACCTCCCTACCACCCTTAAATATAAAGTTTTCTATATATAAGTTTATCACGGTGATAAAATATTTATCAATGGCTTGTTGGTCTTATCACTATTCTGCTACAATGCTCTGCTCTACCTACATCAGTGTCTTCTTGCACACTCCCATTACACTTTATGTTCTTCTACCTTTTATGATTTATGCACCATGTCCCTTCAATGCATCATTCATCTTCTGTGCATTTTGGTGTTTGCACTCTGCCTCCTTCTATGCGCATAAATCCCTCTCAACAACAACCCCCATCTCTTCTCTGTTTTGCGTATTTATACTATCTGTGCACCTTCTTCATCCTCCATTCGTAGTGCCTTTGCATGCTCTTCAATGTGCCACGGTTTTGTTCCTCAGGTTGTTCACTACCACTTCAATTTTTTCTATGCTTCGCTTGCTCAAGCATCAACACACTCTCTCTATTCTGCATCTTCTACTCATGTCGAGTCCTCTACCTCATCGTCATGGAAATTCCTCAACTTTTCTGGTGGTTATGCCCATGCATTCATCATCATTGGGTGTTATGTTGAGATTCCTTAGCCTCTCTAGCATTCAAGACTCTTTGTCTTCTCTATCACAGTCGAGCTCATCCTCTCTGTTGCAGTTACAGGCTTCAACACTCTTCCATCTGTCAATCGTCTCTATGAACAGTCTTCATTCCACTGGCAGATTCCTTGAGATTCTTCAACTTCTCTGGCAATCACCCTAAAGTCTCATCGAGTCCTCTGGAAGAAACAATCAGTTGTTTCTAGCAATTACAGTGTGAACCTCCAAAAAATGCATCAGCAACTGAATCACCACTGATTGATTAACTATGAAGAGCAACAATAACCCTTCGATCATATTCCCGAATAACCTGCACCGTTGTATCATAAATGATAGGTCTCGCGCTTATTTCACCACTTCGCAATTCGACATTTCGACATTTCAGCATTCCTGTGGTGAGGCATCTCGTCTCTCCAAGTCGTAATCTCCGAAATGGAGATTTGCTTCGTGCTATCTCCTCCCTTGAGCCTTTGTCGATGTGACCATAGGTTATGACCAAGTGCCAATTTTGAACACGCATTTTGTATTTCGCGTTTCAGGGATTCTATGATGAGTCGTCTCAACTCTCCATGTCCCAACCTCCAAAATGGATCTTGTCTCTTGGAGCTCTTCTCTACATCTCTTTGACGATGTGACCACCGGTGGTGACCAAGTGCTTATCCATACAACGCTTTCGTAATTTATCATTTTGGCACTTCGAGACTCCTATGATGAAGAGCCTCGACTCTTGACTCCTCCAACTCCCAGTATCTGAAACTCTGGTCGATGTGCCTTTTTCAGGATTTTTGGCGTTTCACATTTCGGCACTTCGGGACTCCTGTGATGAAGAGTCTTGACTCTTGACTCCTCCAAATCTCGGTATCTAAAACTCTGGTTGATGTGTCTGTTTCAGGATTTTCGATGTTTCTCATTTCGACACTTTGGGACTCCTGTGATGAAGAGTCTCGACTCTTGACTCCTCTAATTCCCTGTATCTGAAACTCCGATAGATGTGCCTGTTTTGGGATTTTCAACATTTTGCATTTCGGTACTTTGGGACTCATGTGATGAAGAGTCTCAACTCTTGACTCCTCCAACTCTCGGTATCCAGAACTCCGAAATGGAATCTTTGTTTCTGATACCCAAAATAGAATTTAGCTTCTGATCTTGCCATGCAATCATCGTTGTGTTGCTGGTCATGATCTTTTCCATCAATGACAAACACACATACATTGCACTCTGCATGCACCTCTTGTTGACTGGCGAATATGAACGCTCGCCAACTGGAAGAGTGGATCCGGTCTGGGGTTGTCTAAATAACCCAATCTGTTTGGGATGACCCACCCTGACGGGTTTAGCAGCTTCGTTAGCCGATCTAAATCCTAGGAAAATGAAAGAAAACTAACTAAAGGAAAAAATCTAAGGAAAACAAAAAAAATTAAAGCAAACTAATAAACAAATCTGAAATAAATATATACAGTCTATTATCTATACTATATAGTAGTAATTCTATAAAATTAAATGTTCAATTATCAACAGAATTAGATTCAATTACAAATATACAATATTTACAGATTACATATTTAAATGAAAACCTGCAAAAATCATTTGTAAACTGTCCTAAGACAACGAAACTACTGTTTTTTTATTTTTATAATTTTATGAGAAGAAAATTGAATAAAAACTATCTAAGCTAAGAAACTAAAATAATAATTCTAACTATGAATCTGAACTATACCTATATCTATCTAAACTACTTAAATAACACTAATAAATTAACTATCAAATAACAAATAGCAAACTGACCTGAAGTAACGCTTGAGGTTTGTCCTATATGCAATAGTTGATTCAACTATTCGGTGGGAGAAAACCCGCACCAGATTATCCACAAGCTTCTCATAAACGGGAAGCAATTGTGCTCTTCAAATATAAATGACAGGACAAACAAGACATAAAAAATCACAGCAATCTTATAATTTACAAATCAACACATTTGGATAAATCTGCATGCAAAGATTTGTACAGAACAGTTCAATTAATGAAGAAGATAAACCTTTATTCATTAAACTAAAACAGAATGAATGCTGTACTTTTTAAAATAAGAGAGATCAGACATGGACAACATATCAACCAAATCACATCAACCTGCAATGAATCATGATAGCTAAAGTAGTCGATAATTAATTGCAAACTGCTATGAAGAAAACTTGAAATAAAAGTTTGATATATTGAAAGCTAAAGTTGTTACAAGACATCAACTTTCATCCCAGTCTGTATTATTATAAATCCATAGTCTGGTTCTCCTAACAGTGGTGATGATGGGTTCATTACAAAAAATGACAAGTATTTAAAGGCCATAGGGTAAAACATCCCTATGGTAGTTATCAAAGCAAATTACAAAAAATCTAGGAATAATCTCCCAAGTCCCTATTTTTTTCCTATGTTTAACAACTGAAAACTATATCTAAACTGCTATAGCATGTCCCATTTGTCAATGAAATTTGTAGGTACCTAAAAGTAGACAAGAATAAAGAAGTTTAGATAATGTTTTATTGATAAAATTGACAAAAATCTAATTTTTAAGACTAGCTACAAATCTTGCGATTCTGTAGCTGGTCTAATTTGAGCACATAATCTTTTTAAAATTAATCCAAAACTTAACAGAATTATATTCAAATTATTAAATCAAAACTAATTCCAAACGAAGCGAATCATTCATACCACAACAAATCAAAACTTGTATGCAAGTTGAAACACATGCAATCGTAATTGAATTAATCAATTGATAACAAGATGTGTGGGATTTGTCAAACGTTTGTTATTGCCAATTGGGAGTAGACATAATCGATTGATAGTTGGGGAACCAACGAAATCATCTCTTGAACCAATTTCAAAATAGACTATAATCGATTTAGCCAAGTCTTTCATACGAATTCAATAGAGACAGAATATGTCAATCTGAGCTTGACAGAATCGTTTTTGAAAATCAAAACTAACAGAGCAGTATCAAATCTATCTTCGATACCAATCCAACTCATACAAGTAATCATGCTAACTCAAGGCACACAACAATCATTTGCAAATCAAATCAAATAGGAACGAATCGAAATAGTTTGGAGCTGACACAATCGTTATGCAAAATCGTATCAATCGCCACAAGATTTTAGCAAACCAATCTTTTATATAGGTCGAATGCAATCATAATCCAAACGAGAATATTTATTCAAACTAAAAAGAATCATTTCTGGTAAATCAAAGTCAATAGGATTGTTTTGAATCAATTAAAAACTAATCGAAAGCAAACCCAATTGATTATATTAATTCAAACGTATAAAATTGTTTTAAAAGAAAACCAAACAGAATCGAAAACAAACGAATCATTTATACTAATCTGAGCACAATAAAATCGCATAACCAAATTTTAGCAAAATGAATATACTGTACATGATTCACAACAAAATCATTTTTAGTGATCCGAGTATAACAGAACCATTTAAAATGAATAGAGCTAATTGAAAACAATTCCAATCGGTTAAATTAATTCAAGCAAAATCGATGTCAGAACACATACTTGGGCAACTAGGTCATGATAATTTTGAATTGAAAAAGGCCGTTGCTGCTTCGACATTCCTGAAGACGATCGAACCGGTGGTTTTTTGTTTCTTCTCGTTGGCTTGTAGCCTGTCGTTCTCCTTCGCCAGCACTGTCACCCGTTCCTCTAACGATTTGATCTTTGATAGCAACAGGGGAACGTCGGTGTAATAACGCTCTAGACAAGCATTACATTGGGTGCATGGTGATCGATCACGCTTTGGCACCACAGGTGAGGGTTTGTTCAAGTTACCAGGGGTTTCTTTGTGCAGCTTGATTCCCGAGTAGTTTGGATCGTTTTTGAGGCATAGAGGTAAGTTAGAGACATAGTCATAGGGTTCCTTAGAGAATAGGCCATGAGAATAGGGTTATTCCTCAGTCAACAATCGTTCAATTTTGGAGTTCGAGTCCTCGCTCAACACTATGGGCTTTTGGTCGATGTTTTTCTTGGGTTTGTTCCTGGCACATCTGGATATCCATCGGGCATGTTTCTTACCCTTAATGTTGACAGCAGTGTCACCTTTGCCTTTCTTCCTCATAGGCTTCTTTACAGCCTCATTCTTGTCTTTATTACATGGGTTGGCTATGGTATCGGGTAGGTCGATGTCAGGGCAATCCGAGGGTTTGACAGGGGGTAGAAGGATATGAAATGGCACGACTGGCCCAACCACAGTTTCCATAACTACAACCTTGTCCACTAGGATAGACTCGGGAGTGGAGAAGCCATTCCTTGATAGGAAGGCTTGCCAACTATCACCACTAAGGCTTAAATGGTGGACGATAATGAGTTTAATCAAGCCGTGATGGAAAAGGCTGCTATCATCCTTCTCACACTTGAATCTCTTAGACATCTTGTAAAGACTACACAGGAGATAATGCGTCATATTCAAAGGGTAGCCTATAAAATTCATTAATAACTGGAGATGACACATAAATACCAAGCCATAACGACCTTCATAGGTCACAAACTGTTTAAAAATTGCCAAAATATCGTGCCACCTGGGTTTGATGGTAGTAATAGGCATACCTCTATCAAAGGGCATAATCTTCCTTGACGTGAAAAGGAGTGGCCATGACAGCTCGTCTACTTTGGAATTTTTAAACCACCTTTTCCCTGTCGCTGGTAGTCCTGTAGCTAAACTCATGAATTCTTCATTCAGCTTGAGTTGTACGTCTCCGATATTAGCCCTACATCCATCAAAGGTGAGGGAAAATTTTTGGGCAACCGAAAGGTTGAAACCCTCGAACCTTTGGATAAACACCAGCCAACCACCATTTTCTAAATCCTTATGGGCATTATCGAATAGCAAAAAAGTTTGGCTACCATTTGGCTCTATGCACACCACAGGTGCCATGGACGGGATCACACAGTGAGCAGGGTGAACGGGCAAGGTTTTGAACAGAGTATACGCAGGGTCGATAGCTTACAGGCTTACCCGAAAATAATAGAGTTAACCCGGGATAGGGGGAAGGCATTAATGACCGAATGTGCGAAGGTGGTGGAGCTAGCTTAGCCCATGCAAAAAAGTCATTTCCCACAGTACAACCGATGACGCATATAGTGATTCAAATCACTATTGTATATGTTAAAAACTATGCCATTCAAACAATTAATGAAATCTATGGTAAGTCGACCAAACATTTGCGCAAGCAATAGTATTAGCATAGTTTTAAAACCAAAACAATGATTCGAAATCAACACCAAAGGTTCAATCATATCGAATATGTGTTGTATGAAATAATTACACCGAGGGTCTAACCACAATGTCAATGTGTTTTCATGAAAACAATGTGTCAAGGTAATCGATGAAAGAACATAGGACATCAAACCACCAATGCATAAAAACCTCGATCATAAGAATATCATCATAGTCTTATAAAAAACAAAGTCATATTAACAATTAAAGAATGCCAAATGAGTAAAGATCTTGGAGCCTTGCCAACTGTGCGACTATAATTAAATTGGAAATGCAATGAACACATAGACAAGAGTGACTATAATAATCCAGTGACGATTTTAACATGACTTCGAAATCAAATTTTTCACGCTTGCAGTCGTGAAAACAAGAACAAAGGTAGGTGTGCAAATAGCGCAAAAAATAGTGTCGTTTTTATTCAAAGATTGCGATGAAAATCAAGGGTTGCAAAACACTGGTGTAGGCAGCTTATAAGGACAGTATAAAAATGTGAATTGGCTGCCAACAATGGTGACACACTGGTAGAAGCAGTTATATCTGCCAAAAGAACAAATTCAGATTAGGATAACAAGAATAATTCAAACTCAAAATAACCAGGAGATTGTCTAAACATCATTATGATCAAACATTCCAGCAGCGTTTAAAGGATGAAAACTGATAACAGTCTTAAGCGAGCCACGATATTAAAGATAAAATCCCCAATACTATTGACAGAGCCACTGCTGCCAGAAGGCGTCCATAGCCTCGACAGGGTTGCCATTTAACCCACTCTGATATCCGTATCCTGCTAAGAAGTTCCAGATCAGAATAAAGGATATGTTAAGGTTAAGAGGTTTCATATTTATGAATTTTCATATACCCGACATTGCTTCGCTGCCAGAAGGACTGTTCAATACCCCAGCGAAGTTGTCTTGGTGTCATGCATGCATTTACCTGCTGCCAGAAGACCTGTTCAGCATCCCGACGGGTTTACAAGCACTTCCCACAGCTCTTTTATTTAGTTTTTTAAATATATATCGTTGAGCGGGGTGACGTTGAAAATTATGATATTTATTTTTTACAGACCTCAACAGAATTTTTTAGAACCATCCTTCATTAAGATCCAGAGGTGGTTTGTTTACAGAACCAAATTTCTAAGGTAGGGAGATATCTTTCTGAGTCATTCCCTTAAGGAACAGGGACAACGTAAGAAGATAATAGATGATCGTGATAGGATTTACTCAGAGATCGAAATCAGTTAACTTCTTTCAAACAACAGTTTTTTCAACACAGATGTAAATTTCAGAAGTATACAATTGATGTTTACACAATTTTACAACAGTCATTTCAGTGAAAGAATTTTCTGTTTTCTTTGTCTGAACAGCTTAGCATGTAGGCATGTGTGTATTTCCAAAAACAAAACTGATAAGTGTAAAGGAAAAATCAAAACCAAAAAAGCGAAAGAAAAGAAAACAAAAGAAAAATATGTACACAGTATACAAAGAGTTGTCATCAAGCGAAATATATTTTCAGAGCTTGGCCATTCACCGGATAGGCGTCAGGCTATCCTTCTATATTCTGCAATTAGAAAGAGCTGGGACCCAATTTCTCAGCAATTAAAAACGGTCCAAGCCATAAGTTCTGAAATTTCGTGTGCTCTCCCTTTTCCTCATGCGGTTTGTCCCATTTCAAGACGAGGTCACCTACTTCGAAGTTCCTATCAGAGGCAGAGTTGGAATCAAACCAGTTTTTGACCACTAGTTGATATTGATCTAACTTAAGTTTAGCTTGGGCTCTTACCTCTTCTAGCTTCATCAAAGCGTTAATTCGTTTTTCCAAAGGGGGACAGTCTTCTTCTTGTATTTTTTGTGATAGCTATAGTGAGGGAAGAAGAATGTGTGGTGGCATAATTGCTTCTCTGCCATAAATGAGAAAGAAGGGAGAGTTACCTACAACAGTTTTTGGTGTTACCCTATTAGCCCAAATTGCATTTAACAACACATTATGCCAGTTTTTGTGATTCTCAGATACCGTTCTCTTGATGATTTTAATCAGATTCTTATTTGTTGATTTTGCCAATCCATTGCCCTGGGCGTAATAGCTAGCGAAATACTTCAATTTAATTCCTTTTTCAAAAGCGAACTCGCTCATCTCAAGATACGAAAAATAAGAAGCATTATCGAATACTAAGAAGTTAGGGATACCAAAACGAGTGATAATATTTTAATTTAGAAAGGCAATTACCTGACTGGTATTCACAGTTCTTGATGCGGCAGCTTCAGACCACCTGGTGAAATAATTTGTGGTTGTTATGATAAACTTATGCTGCTGTGAGGATGGCGGATTGATTGGATCTATAATATCAAGGCCCCACTGCTGAAAAGGAGAGTCTACTAGAATAGGTTGCAAAGGAAAGGCTGGTTTCTGTAACCGCCCTGATGCTTTTTGACAAATAGTACACTTATGACACAAGGCATGGGCGTCTCTAAAAAGTGTGGGCCAGTAATAACCCTCTCTCAAAACTTTATGGGTAGTGGTGTCACCACGAAAATGCCCACCAGCTTCTCCTGCATGCAACTCTAGCAAGAATTTTTCTGCTTCGTCTTTCTCAAGACAGCGCATCAGCACGCCATCAAAATTTTGATGAAACAAAATACCATTAATCAAATGAAAGGAGGCAGAATTTAATCTTAACGCTCTTATTTTAGTGGGATCCAGGTGACGGGGGGCTGACCCATGTTCAAGACAGAATTTTATATCGTCATACCATAGACTGACAGAGTTTTGTGTACAACAGATTGCATTTTGTTTGTGCTTTCCTAGGTTTGACATATCGTTTTCTTCTTGCTATCCTGTTGCTGAATCAACAACTAACTTCCATAATCCTTGGCCTCTCACTATCTGAGCTGGGGTAATTTCTATGTCGTACTCCTGCAAGGAGGTAACCCAGTTAGCCCTCTTTTCACCTAGTTCTTTCTGCACTAACAGATTCCTGACGGTTGGGTATGGGAAAATAATCTTCGTCCTGGATTTCAAAAGATAAGACCGGAAGTGCTTGACTGCTTTGAAAACAACGTAGGCTTGCTGATCTATTGTTGGGTAATTAAGTTCCGTGCCTTTGAAAGAAGATCTCATGAAGGCAATAGGTACTTCATTGTTTTCAGGGTTCTTTTGAGTTATAACGGTAGCGTAGGAACGATCAGAAGCAAAAGTGTAGATTGTGAAGTCTTGGGAAAAGTCGAGGCTCATGAGAGAAGGAGCGTCTATTATGGCCTTTTTTATTGCATTAAAAGCTTGATTTTCTAAGGGTCCCTAATGATATTGTGAGTCTTTCTTAATTAGGTTATGTAAAGGTCTGACCATTTTGGAGAAACTGGGGATGAATCTCCTGACGAAGTTTATCTGGCCTAAGAAAGACTGCATAGACTTTTTGGATGTAGGAGGGGGAATTTTCGAGATGACTTGAGTCCTTTCGGGGTCAATAATCATCCCTTTTCTTGACACAATAAATCCTAAGAGTTTACCTTATTCTACTGCAAAGATGGATTTTTTAGGATTCAAGGAGATGCCGTATTTACGACATCGCTATAGAACGACTCTTAAATGAGCTAGATGATCGGTTTTGTTTTTAGAAAATACAGTAACATCATCCAAGTAAACTACGATGGATTGATTGATTAAGCCTCGGAAAGCGATGTCCATCGCTCTCTGGAAAGTGGCACCGACATTAATCAATCCAAAGGGCATTTTTCGATAAGCATAGGTGCCCCATGGAGTGCGGAAGGTAGTTTTAAGTTGGTCTAGAGGAGACATCAGGACTTGATTGTACCTCGAAAAACCATCCAATAAGGATAGTCTTTTAGAACTAGATACATGTTGAAGGATCTGTTCCATGGGTGGGACAGGATAGTTGTCTTTATCAGACGCTCTATTAAGGTTTTGGAAATCGACGCATAGTCGAATTTCCCCACTTTTCTTTCGGACAGGGACAAGGTTAGAAACCCATTGAGTGTGCCTAACTAGGAAAATTATCTTAGCATTCAGGGGTTTATTTAATTCTTTTTTGACGGTCGGTTTGAGCTTAGGGTGCATTTTTCTCAATTTTTTTTGAAAGGGTAAGGTTTGGGATTTCATAGGAATGACGTGTTGTATGATGTTAGGGTTGAAAGTTTTAAGATCATCATACGTCCACACAAAAACATCTTTAAATTCTTTGAAAAATTTAATAAATGCATCTTTTTCTTGTCTAGAACACCCAACCCCTAAATTAATGCACTGTGGATTGTCATTAGTTCCTAAGTTTACTTTTTCATATGATAACGAGGAACTATTGGTTTTACAGTTGATCGATTTTTTGAATTTATCTTGAAGATCGTAAAATTTCTCTAATCTAACTACAGACTTAGGGATCGAATTTACCATGTCCGATGAAGATTCAGGAGTTCTCGGATCTGGTATTACCGTGAAATCGCGCAAATTGTCGTCGTGAGTGCATTTGTCGATCACCGCGCCTTGAAAAGTTTCCTCCATATGCAGGAAGCTAATAATCTGCTGATCGTCGTCGAAGACTCTCCAGTTTGTGATGTTGTCGGGAATGGATGGCCTGAACAACAGTTCGACGGAGAATGCATCTGGGGAAAAGCCTTCTGCAGGAAAGAGTTTAGAAGCTACATTAGCTAATAGATCAGCTTCATAATTATTCAATATAGGAATAGAATTTATATTGAAAGCAGAAAAATTATTCATTAAATTCCATACCTCAGATTGGTAGCTTTTAAGATGCGGAGATAGACAGTGGATAGAATCTCTTACCTGTCTAACCACGATTTCAGAATCGCCAAAGACAGTGAAGTTTTGAATGTTCATGTCTAAATCTTTTTTGAGACCCTGCAGTAAAGCCTCATATTCTGCTGTGTTATTAGTACATTCAAATTCTAGCCTACATGTAATCAATGTTTTGTTACCTGAGGGATCAATAATAACGCAGCCTGCACCAGCTCCTTCTTTGGACTTTGACCCGTCAAAATAAAGAGACCAAATTTTATTTTTATCGGGTGCATGAGACCGTTGTGTAGAAATTGTTGGTTGCACATATGCTACAATCTCGGACTGTTGTTCTGGATTGGTGATAGCTGAAGCCTCGGCCATGAAATTTCCGAAAAAGGTATCCATCCCTTGTACTAATTTGGGTGAATCGACAAAAGTTGTAAATGGCTCATTTGGATCGTTCAGATCTGTGACCATGAACTTAAGGTAACGTTCACGATTTACCTTGATCTTGTTGGGCTTGCCGTTCTCTAGAAGCCACAGGTGAGACCAATCTGTCGCGAAATAGCTGTGCAACTGCTCTGACCAGTCCCTGCTTAAAAATAGACCATACACTTCTGGAATATCCACAACAATAATATCAATAACTTGATGAACCTTGGGGTTAGACGATAATATTATAAGCACATTCCTTAATTTCCCTACAACTTTAACACTAGTTCGATCAAGTTGGATGATTTTTAAAGTGGACGGTTCAACTTCAGCGTTAATCTTCTGACACACAGACCATGCCATCACATTGGATGACGCTCCCGAATCTACCATACAATTGTGCACGTTTCTATTAAAGATTTTGAAAGTTAACAAAAATGGAGGTACATTTCTGCGAGTACTAAGGGTGGAATCTTGTGGCTTTTTACTTGCAGTCTCTAAAGCTAATTTATCCATATTATTTACATTATTTATAGGAAGGCTTCCTTTATCGTGAGGATCAGGATTATTCTTAGTGGAAGTCTTCTGAGGAACTTTGTTGTGAACAACCTTGTTTGAGTTACCATTTTTTCTATTCTCTGCGATGTTCTGTAACATTTTTTGTAGAAGAAATGGACATTTCAATAACTCATAAACAGAAATGTTAGCCCTTAACTTTTTAAGGTCTTCAACTAAATCATAATCTAAGTTGGGGTTCACATGACTCTGTTTAGTCTCAGTTGGTTTAGATTGCTTTGAGGGAAAAGTCGTAGTGTTTTCGGAAGAAGGTTTGTTTGTCGTCTTACTCCTAGTATTATAGGGATGTACTGTCTCGAAGTTAGCTTGGAAAATGATATCCGAGAAGTGTCCAAAAATGTTTGGAGAAGATTCTTCTTCTTGAACTATCTCTTGTTCACCTACCTCCTCAGGAATCTCAGGAGGCATCAAGTTATCCTGGGCTTCTAGAACTTTTAGAAGGGCGTATTGCAGACTTTCTAGATTAAGGCCTTCAGTATTTGGATTAGGTCGGTTGGTGGGAAAAGGCTTCCTGAACGGGGGTTTGTAAGGCCCTTTTCTTGAAGAAGATTCTTCGGCCATCCTTTTTAAATCTATAACTTGACTTGACAGTTTTTGAACGACTTTAATTAAGTTTTCTAAATCAGAGCTTTCGGGTTGTGTTTTATTTTGAGTAGGTCTAGGGAGGATTTCGATCTTCTTTTTGAAAGATGAACTAGTGTCTATTTCATTGCTAGTAGTGTCTTTTAGACTAAGTATGTCTTTTTCAATCTAGTTGGCCTCCTTTAAAGGCCTCTAACAATGTGGCTTTCTTAGATCGTTTAACCCAAATGGCTATACTTTGATGCAGTGCTTTAGTATAGTATGCTATGATAAGATTCTTGACAGGCATGGAATCCGTAGGGATTCGGTTCTTAAGTGTTAAGAGTCTTTGATTAAAGTCTTTAATTTTCTCTTTTGAGTTCATTCTTAAGCTAGAAAGCTCCATAACCAGGACTTCCGGAGACTTATCGTCTCCGAACTTTTCCAAAAAGCATGACTCGAACTTTTCCCAAGACACGATGGTATGGGGTTGCTGGGAAAAGTACCATGTAGATGCATTGCCCTCGAAAGTATAGGGGAACAACCTACAGACTACATCTTCATGCTCGACATTGCGGAGTCTAATGGCTAACATAACTTTTTAATGTGATCTTTAGCGATCTGTTTAGAGTCAGGGTCAAACTTGGGAAGCCACTTCTATGGATGTTTGGGTAAGGGATGCTGAGCTCCAGGCACGACTACTGCATCCTGGTCGAGCCAAGGTCTGGTAGGATTGTTCTGGTTGGCCATCGGTGTAGGAAGTGTAGAAGGCTGAGAAGGGGAAATTCCTTCGCCAGAGGAGTCTTCTCCAGAAGAAGAAGGGGATGACGGAGGTGGTGAGGGAGGTATCCCAGATCCCCCTGCAACAGGAGTGAGGATTGGATCTGTAGGGTTCACAATGAGGTTAGTGCCTCCGAGTTGTTCTTTGATATCAGAGAAATCTAAAGGTTGGTTCAAAAGTTGATTTGGTTGCCTCAAATGGGTTAAGGCACTATGTGTTCTTATGAGAGATTGGCAGACGATCTCTTGTATGTCACCACCTGTAGGATTCAGGGTTGTTGGTTCAACTGTGATCCGTGGATCTTCGTTTGATGTGGTTTCTATTTGAGGGGGAATGTTGTTGTTCAGATGACTTCTTGTCACTATAGGTGAGTGATTAGGTGGTGGACGAGTCTTATGACCACTTCGTGCCATTAATAAAGTTCAGGCCCTCCTTCTAGCGCCATTTGTTGACGGGCGAATATGAACGCTCGCCAACTGGAAGAGTGGATCCGGTCCGGGGTTGTCTAAATAACCCAAGCCGTTTGGGATGACCCACCCTAATGGGTTCAGCGGCTCCGTTAGACGATTTAAATCCTAGGAAAATGAAATAAAAATAACTAAAGGAACTAATCTAAGGAAAACAAAAAAAATTAAAGCAAACTAATAAACAAATATGAAATAAATATATACAGTCCATTATCTATACTATATAGTAGTAATTCTATAAAATTAAATGTTCAATTATCAACAAAATTAGATTCAATTAAAAATATACAATATTTACAGATTACACATTTAAATGAAAACCTGCAAAAATCATTTGTAAACTGTCCTAAGACAGCGAAACTACTATTTTTTTATTTTTATAATTTTATGAGAAGGAAATTGAATAAAAACTATCTAAGCTAAGCAACTAAAATAATAATTCTAACTATGAATCTGAACTATACCTATATCTATCTAAACTACTTAAATAACACTAATAAATTAACTATCAAATAACAAATAGCAAACTGACCTGAAGTAATGCTTGAGGTTTGTCCTGTATGCAATAGTTGATTCAGCTATTCGGTGGGAGAAAACCCGCACCAGATTATCCAAAAGCTTCTCGTAAACGGGAAGCAACTATGCTCTTCAAATATAAATGAAAGGACAAACAAGACATAAAAAATCACAACAATCTTATAATTTACAAATCAACACATTTGGATAAATCTGCATGCAAAGATTTGTACAAAACAGTTCAATTAATGAAGAAGATAAACCTTTATTCATTAAACTGAAACAAAATGAATGATGTACTTTTTAAAATAAGAGAGATCAGACATGGACAACATATAAACCAAATCATATCAACCTGCAATGAATCATGACAGCTAAAGTAGTCGATAATTAATTGCAAACTGCTATGAAGAAAACTTGAAATAAAATTTTGATATATTGAAAGCTAAAGCTGTTACAAGACATCAACTTTCATCCCAGTCTGTATTATTATAAATCCTTAGTCTGGTTCTCCCAACAGTGATGATGATGGGTTCATTACAAAAAATGACAAGTATTTAAAGACCACAGGGTAAAACATCCCTGTGGTAGTCATCAAAGCAAATTACAAAAAATCTGGGAATAATCTCCCAAGTCCCTATTTTTTGCCTATGACTAACAACTGAAACATTTATCTAAACTGCTACAACATTTCCCATTTGTCAATGAAATTTGTAGGTACCTGAAAGTAGACAAGAATACAAAAGTTTAGATAATGTTTTATTGATAAAATTGACAAAAATCTAATTTTTAAGACTAGCTATAGAATCTTGCGATTCTGTAGATGGTCTAATTTGAGCATAGAATCGTTTTAAAATTAATCCAAAACTTAACAGAATTATATTCGACTTATTAAACCAAAACTAATTCCAAACGAAGCGAATCATTCATACCACAACAAATCAAAACTTGTATGCAAATTGAAACACATGAAATCGTAATTGAATTAATCAATTGATAACAGGATGTGTGGGATTTGTCAAACGTTTTTTATTGCCAATTGGGAGCAGACATAATCGATTGACAGTTGGGGAACCAACGAAATCATCTCTTGAACCAATTTCAAAACAGACTATAATCGATTTAGCCAAGTCTTTCATACGAATTCAATAGAGACAGAATATGTCAATCTGAGCTTGACAGAATCGTTTTTGAAAATCAAAACTAATAGAGCAGTATCAAATCTATCTTCGATACCAATCCAACTCATACAAGTAATCATGCTAACTCAAGGCACGCAACAATCGTTTGCAAATCAAATCAAACAAGAACAAATCGAAACAGTTTGGAGCTGACACAATTGTTATGCAAAATCGTATCAATCACCACAAGATTTTAGCAAACCAATCTTTTATACAGGTCGAATGCAATCATAATCCAAATGAGAATAATTATTCAAACTAAAAAGAATCATTTCTAGTAACCAAAGTCAATAGGATTGTTTTGAATCAATTAAAAACTAATCGAAAGCAAACCCAATCGATTATATTAATTCAAACATATAAAATTGTTTTAAAAGCAAACCAAACGAAATCGAAAACAAACGAATCGTTTATACTAATCTGAGCACAATAAAATCGCATAACCAAATTTTAGCAAAACGAATATACTGTACATGATTCACAACGAAATCGTTTTTAGTGATCCGAGTATAACAGAACCATTTAAAACGAACATAGCTAATTGAAAACAATTCCAATCGGTTAAATTAATTCAAGCAAAATCGATGCCAGAACACATACCTCGGAAACTAGGTCATGATAATTTTGAATTGACAAAGGTCGTTGTTGCTTCGACATTCCTGAAGATGATTGAACCTGTGGTTTTTTGTTTCTTCTCGTTGGCTTGTAGCCTATCATTCTCCTTCGCCAACACTGTCACCCGTTCCTCTAACGATTTGATCTTTGATTGCAACAGGGGAACGTCAGTGTAATAATGCTCTAGCCAAGAATTACATTGGGTGCATGGTGATCAATCGCACTTTGGCACCACAGGCGAGGGTTTGTTCAAGTTACTTGGGGTTTCTTTGTGCAGCTTGATTCCCGGGTAGTTTGGATCGCTTTTGAGGCACGGAGGTAAGTCAGAGACATAGTCATAGGGTTCCTTAGAGCATAGGCCATAAGAATAGGGCTATTCCTCAGTCAGGAATCGTTCAATTTCGGAGTCCGATTCCTCACTCTACACTATGGGATTTTGGTCGACATTTTTCATGGGTTTGTTCCTGGCACATCTGGATATCCATCGGGCATGTTTCTTACCCTTACTGTTGACAACAGTGTCACCTTTTACTTTCTTCCTCATAGGATTCTTTAAAGCCTCAGTCTTGTCTTTAGTACATGGGTTGGCTATGGTATCGGGTAGGTCGATGTCAGGGCAATCTGAGGGTTTGACAGGGGGTAGAAGGATATGAAATGGCATGGCTGGCCCAACCATAGTTTCCGTAACCACAACCTTTTCCACTAGGATAGACTCGGGAGTGGCAAAGCCATTCCTTGATAGGAAGGCTTGCCAACTATCACCACTAAGGCTTAAATGGTGGACGATAATGAGTTTAATCAAGTCGTGATGGAAAAGACTACTAACAGCCTTCTCATGCTTGAATCTCTTAGACATCTTGTAAAGACTACGCAAGAGATAATGCGGCATATTCAAAGGGTAGCCTATAAAATTCATTAATAACCGGAGATGATACAGAAATACCAAGCCATAACGACCTTCACAGGTCACAAACTGTTTAACAACTGCCAAAAGATCGTGCCACCTAGGTTTGATGGTAGTAATAGGCATACCTCTATCACAGGACACAATCTTCCTTGACGTGAAAAGGAGTGGCCACGACACCTCATTTACTTTGGAATTTTTAAACCACCTTTGCCCTGTCGCTGGTAGTCCTGTAGCTAAACTCATGAATTCTTCATTCAGCTCGAGGTGTACGTCTCTGATCTTAGCCCTGCATCCATCAAAGGTTAGGGTGAATTGTTGGGAAACCAAAAGGTTGAAACCCTCGAACCTTTGGATAAACACCACCCAACCACCATTTTCTAAATCCTTACGGGCATTATCGAATAGCAACAAAGTTTGGCTACCATTTGGCTCTATGTGCACCACAGGTGCCATGGACGGGAGCACACAGTGAGCAGGGTGAATGGGCAAGGGTTTGAACAGAGTATATGCAGGGTTGATAGCTCACAGGCTTACCCGAAAACAACAGAGTTAACCTGAGATAGGGGGAAGGCATTAATGACCGAATGTGCGAAGGTGGTGGAGCTAGCTTAGCCCATGCAAAACAGTCATTTCCCAAAGTACAACCGACGACGCATATAGCGATTCAAATCACTATTGTATATGTTAAAAACTATGGCATTCAAACAATCAATGAAATCTATGGTAAGTCGACCAAACATTTGCACAAGCAATAGTATTAACATAGGTTTAAAACCAAAACAATGATTCGAAATCAACACCAAGGGTTCGATCATATCGATACGTGTTGTATCAAATAATTACACTGAGGGTCTAACCACAATGTCAATGTGTTTTCATGAAAAAAATGTGTCAAGGTAATCGATGAAAGAACATAGAACATCAAACCACCAATGCATCAAAAACTCGATCATAAGAATATCATCATAGTCTTATAAAAAGCGAAGTCATATTAACAATTAAAGAATGCCAAATTAGTAAAGATCTTGGAGCCTTGCCAACTGTGTGACTATAATTAAATTGGAAACGCAATGAACACATAGACAAGAGTGACTATAATAATCCAGTGACGATTTTAATGTGACTTCGAAATCAAATTTTTCACGCTTGCAGTCATGAAAACAAGAACAAAGGTAGGTGTGCAAATGGCGCAAAAAATAGTGTCGTTTTTATTCAAAGATTGCGATGAAAATCAAGGGTTGAAAAACACTGGTGTAGGCATCTTATAAGGACAGTATAAAAATGTGAATTGGCTGCCAACACCTCTGCACTATCTCTTCTGGTCTTCATGAGCTTTCTCTGTTGCGTCTTCCCAAAATACTTCTGGTGCCCGCCTGACACATTATACCTGTACTCAAGCCATCATCATTGTTGTACTTTCCATCAATGACAAGCATACGCTACCTATAAAACATGCCAACACATTTCATTGTCGATGCTCGTAGAGGTGGAAATATAAGAATGAAACTACCAAAATGAATTACATGCATCAAACATTACCTCCAAGACTTGCACCTAGTAATCAAGATTTCCTAGAAAGGACACCCATCACAATATTACTCTAGATCAAGCAGGCTTAATCATAAAGTTTCTCCTTACTCAAACCTACTTAGTGTGTTACCCATATAAAAAACTTCAACAAGTATTGTAATTTATAAACCATTCATTCATTTATAACTTTTTTATTTGTTTAAACATGTAGATTATTACATAGTCAACATTATAATATCTTCTTTTTTTTCTTTTTCCATAATTAATTATACAAAATATTAAATAATTAAATAATTCATTGTGATCTATCACATGTGTGTGTGCAATCCTATATATCGTATATCACAAAAAATACTAAGTTCAACTTAAGTAGATATCAAATATTTATGTGCAACTATGAATTTATGGTTATTTACGTGAAGCTTCTACTTTTCCACTTTTATTTCACACTTGTAACAAGTTGTCTATGCAATTTAAACCTTTTTTTCCAGGTAACTTGCCTAAGGAAAAACCATTGGGAACTTTCCCTCATTTCAAGGATGTTACCCAGGGTAAACCTAGATTCTGAAGGGAAAAACACCAATCAACAAGGGCATTAATCCATTATAATATAAATTGTTTCACTAAGAGAAACACGTCACAAAGGTGCGATTCAAACTTGGGTGGGGAGGATATTAGCTTCCCCACCCAACCATTTGAGCTACACCCACTTGAATATGTGATATCAACATTATTTGTGAATTGTTTCTATTAGAGTTAGTCGTATCATATAATCGCTTATAAGCATATCGTGTCACGACCCTATAGTCTCCCACAATTTTTAAAATTTTGTAAAATTATAAGATATGCAACACTATCTTGCAATAGTCCTATTGACTTAGTAAGCCTAGGCTAACTAAAACTATATTATGCCTTCATACAAGACCCAACCCTAAGTTTCCCAAGTTTAGTTAGCAATTATACATTTGTGCCACTCTAAGACAAATGGCACTAGTTTGAAATAGTCCTTGTGACTTGGTCACCTTAGGTTGATTACAACCAAACTAGACCGTTATACAAGACCCAACCCTAAGTTGCCTAGGTTTAGTTAGTAGTTATATAACCAACCAACAAACTTGCAATTTCGTGGCTAATTGTTCCTTCTAAAATATCCCAAGTCAACAATCTTCAACACTTAACCATTTAAATAATAATACAACCATAACACATCAACATTTGGGTGATGCACAAGAAAGGCACCCAAACTTATATTAGAAGATGATACAACCAATTCTTAACAAAGGTGAGTTTTTCCAACCACCATGACTCTACATACATATAAAAAATACAAGTCCCTTCTCAACTTGCATCCACACTACTGTAGAACTACCCTTGTGACACTTGTGAACATGTCCCTTACAATCTTAGTTATCTTCAAGTGAGTTACCCTTTAGTCAACAAATCTATTTTTCACCCTAAACTTCCTCCTCTTCTTTCTTAGAATGATTTACCTTCTAGCGCATCGAGTATTTTTCGGTTATCTATCTCCATTGCAAAATTCCACCACTCATAACTATCCACTTCAAGACTTCCTCCAACTTTGGCTCTACCCTAGAATCAATTATACCACTTTATGAATAGTATTAAATAAAGAGGCATGCATACTCCACATGCTTATTCCTATAGGATAAATTCTATAAGGATGAATAGTAATAAATAAAGAGGAATGTGTGCTCCACTCCTCACATCTCTACAAAAGTATGTGATGAATGAATAAATGAAAATACTCTCTCCACCCTCTATTTATATGAAAGGTTAGGGAGGATAACAATACAAGGTGTACCTAGTTAACTAGAAGCAATCTAAATCTACACAATATAGGCCCACATGTGGAGCACTCCAACTTTAGGTGACATATGTCAAGCTCCAAGGCATTCATATCCAATAAGAAAGGTTGCAAGGTTTAATGCTCTATGATATGTGTCAAACACTTCATCTCCACAAGCCCCAAAAGGTACAATTCTCCTACTAAACCATGTTCTCCTCCAATTCCACCACCCCTACATGATTACTTCTCAACACAAGAATTCTCAAGTCAAGTACAAGCCTCCATGCAAGCATCCAAGTGTGCCATGCCATCTAGAGATGAACACCCTCTTGTAGGGTGCCCAATAGTCCTCCTCTAAATTAATACATCCTCTCAAGAAATCCTACCAACCTCCATGTGTCCATCATGAAGAATGTCACCATGTTTTCTATGTCTCCAACACTCCAAGGATGAATGCCACATAGGC
The DNA here is from genome assembly GCA_010110895.2 of Picea sitchensis. Classification (NCBI taxonomy): domain Eukaryota; kingdom Viridiplantae; phylum Streptophyta; class Pinopsida; order Pinales; family Pinaceae; genus Picea; species Picea sitchensis. Next base: position 48,773 of record SNQJ01S0074874.1, read on the forward strand.
ATCAAGAAAAGGTATAGAAATAAATGAACAAGCCAATTCCAATGTGTATATCCATCATAGAAAAACCAAGGGTCATCCATACAACATGCCCCACACATCACGTGAAGCACCCTCAAGCATTTTTGATCTAGGTGGATATCGTTGGCCACCTACCTTTTCCAACTGGCTCAAAACAATTTTTTAGCAATTTTGGTAATTTACTATTTTTAGCAGTTTTTAACTTATGGGGCCATTTTGAGGGCCTAAATGAAGGTTTTTCAGGATCGAGCTTCTCAATGAAATTTGAAGGCTCTACTTGAGCCCCCAAAATGAATATCCTTGATGATACCTTTCCAACGAGCTATTGTGCGCCTCAAATGAAGATCGTATGCCAAAGTTATGTCCCCAGGAAGTTAATACACCAAGCTACCCAAAACAAGGTCCAAAAAACTATTGGCTTTTCATCTTCTAGGGTTAGGGTTTTGGATTTTCTTTATGATAAAAAGGCCTTTGAAGCCTCATTGTAAAACCATCTTCTTGCGAATGTGAGTAGTGGACACATCTCTTCTCAGAAATAAGCTGCCACCATTCTAGCAAGTCTTTCACTCTGTATTTTTACAATCTTTGTACATTTTTGCTAATTAATAGAAAATTGTGTATTATTGTATCTCTGTTTTTATGGTTTCATATATGATACATTTCTATTATATTATTGGATATCCTAGATATCTTTGTACATTGCTTTATTATATCTCCTCTCTCATTTCATGCTGAAAATAATTTGGATTAGTGGTATTAGAGAAGGATGCTCTTGATCATTTTTTAGTGCATGTCCCTGACAAGGTCTGAGTATAGAAAGTTGGTTCTCAAGCTTGTATCTCTTGAATAAAATCTCTCTCACACGTCCAAGAAACCCTCCATGGTGGAAGACAAGAAAAAATACAGATCAGACGATTCTATTAATCTGTTGCTTGAGCAAGCTCTCATGTGACAGAGGGATGAAATGATGGAGAATTTTTCCCACATCCTTCAACGCCTGCCGATAACAACAGACGCTTATTTGTCAAGAAACCACTTTGGAAGTACCTCACCTTTCAAGGTACAAGTTAATTTTTATATTCCCATATTTGAAGGATAGATAGATGCAGATGCCTTCAAAAAATGGTTAAATTTGCTAGAAGGTTATTTCTCTGTTCATAATTTCTTCGACAGGGAAACGATCACCTTTGCACTCCTTAAGGATCTCCCCCATGTCAAACATTGGTGGGAAACTTATTGGGAGCAAAGTTACATAGAGGATTCTGGAATATATGGGGCCGATCCCACTTGGGATTTTTTTGTGGATGTGGTAAAGGAACAATATTACCCTCTTGGCAACTATGAGGACTAGTACATGAGATGGACCACACTACAACAAGAGAGGGGCCAAGCAGTTCTAGAGTTCACAAATACCTTCCATACCTTGCACACCAAGATGGGTATCAAAGACTTTAAACGACATTTGGTTTTGAAATACCATGGGGATCTACACAGATACATCCAAACTTAAATGGATTTTCTGGAAATCTCATCACTCGGTGTTTCTTATCAATATGTTGTTAAAATCGAGTAGAAATTTAAGCACCAGAGAAAATGGGAGTTCGGGTCTGCAAATCCGCAACAACCAAAGTATGATAAAGAAGGCCTTAACAAATAGTCTCCTGAAAACCAATCCAAGTTGTTATCACATATAGTTGTCAAAGGCAACAGGTTGTCCAAGTCCATGGTCTGCACATGAAATTTCCAAGTGCAACCCTTGACAAGGTTCAAAATACTGGTAGGAAAATAGATTCATTTTTCAGCCGTCGGATTAGCAATATTAAGTCACAAACATTAGATCTCATTGGAGATAAATTGATGATGGGGAGGGATTGTGGGGATCATGATACAAATTAAATCTTCCACAAGTTTCAAGCTTGCAATCGCCTACAATCATTGATATTTCTAGATCAACAGATCAACGATGTATATCAATCTCGCTATGAACGAGCATCTTCGCATTGCAGGGATCTGAAAGGAAATTAAAGTATCTTCTAGTTGCGAGCCCACAATCGCTCATGGACATTGATATTTTAGTAGGGGACACATGTCAGGTGATCTCGCACTTCGGGAGAAAGTAAGCAAAAGTTGAGTGAGTAAAGGACTCTCGAAGGCCCGAAGGTCGAACTCCTGAAGTAAATCTCGGCAGTCCAAAACAAGAGGACACACGATGCCAGATAATTCACTTCAGGAATTCGGTACTTTAGAGGATTGTAAGAGCTATGCATTGAAAAGGCCCAAAGCTCAAACTCCCAAAGTAATTATCATCCATTGATCTTCGCAGCAGGAAGGAGGGTCCATCCAAGAGCGGTGCATGGCAACAAAATTGAGGCTTTCTCAGATCGTAGATCGCAATCAGATCAATAGATCGTGTGCATTCGATATGTCAAAATTGTGTGAGGATTAGTGGCTAGGTAGAAGCCTTGGAGTTGCATATCAAGTGCCACGCATCCTTCTCCATTGGATGATCATAATTTACTTTGGGAATTTGGGAATTTTTCCTTTCAAAACTTCCCCTCTTGTTTTCCTTTGGAGTGCTTTCTCCTAGAGTTGCAGATCAAGTGTTGTGTGTCCCTACAGATCGGATTGTCATAATTTACTTTGGGATTTCGAGCTTCGAGAGTTTCTGCTTCCCCAATCCTATTTTCCTCCCGAAGTTATTTCTCCCAAAGTCCACAGATCTATGCCGCGTGTCCTTCCCCCCAAGCTCCAGGAGCCGAAGACACTTGGAACCCATTAGTTCCAACACATGGTGCCCATCTGTTACAGACATGTGGCATCCATATAGAGTTAACACTTGGCACTCATTTCAATCATTTTGGACATGTCTTCAACCTATTTTCGAGTGACACATGTCACCCCTCCATCCATGACATGTTAGCATAGTGACGTCAGACAGCTTCGTCAGCTGCAGGAGATCATCCTCCGGGAAGCGATCTTGTTCAAGACCTAGAGTAGCGCCCTCCCTAAAGAACAAATTTAATGGATCCTAGACTTAGGAGGTGCACCCAGGTCACATATCACGACTTGATCAATGACCACATTTCATTTTGGGGACGCAACATGCTCAAACGATAAAATTCTCGAGTGGTCCCGAAATTGAAACCATGCTATAGTGGAAGTTCTATGTGGCAGTTGGTGGTGAATTGTGGTCTCAAAAGCGGTGTGAATCCAAACTTCCTTTGATGGCCCCTCAATCACGTGCTTATATAACGACAAATCCAAGTGCGGTGAGTGGAAGCCCCCTAGGCGTTAAGCCTCATCCTGATCCTGATGAGAGATAAGTTAATGAAAAAGGAGTGGTAGTTGAAGCCCTCAGCTTAGTCCATAAATAGAAAGCATGGAGGTTCTGACTATGGAGACATAAATGTCAAACTGAGGTACCATGATGGATGAATTTTCCTGTAGGCCCATGCCAAGCTAAGTTTGTGTCTAACAGGAGGATACACGCATAGTCTAACGGAAGAAGGAACATATGAGAAGCCTTGAATGAGTGGCCAGATCACACTCCTGGTAGTTGTGGACTGATCTGAGTATAAATAGATTAGTTCAATATTTTTTTAAGGTCGTCAACTGGTTGAGTCGAGCTCCCTACTGTGTAATTTTGATGCTAGAACTGTTCTCTAGTTATCTATCAAATTTGAGACTTTTGCATTAATAGAAGTCATATTATTTCATATCTTTGTTTAAAATGTGCTGAAACACTCAGGCATGTGTTATCAGATAAATCAATAAGTGCAGACACAAACAAATCTCCTTAGCTTCACCCCAAAACTAGAACAAAACAAGACAGAATATAGAACTTTCCCTAAGTTTTAATTATCAAGCATACCAACTAACAAGAGATAAATGCCATACCTTTTAAATGTCATTTTTCCTTGCTAGTGTCATCCTTTCTCCGTTCAAAGGCTTATGGGATACTGAACCTGTAAATAGACACAAGCCAACAAAGTGAAAGAAACAATGTATACTCAGCAAAACCTATGTATGTGATCAAGGAGTCATACAATAAAATAAGGATGATTTTATGGGAAAGAAATATATTGTTGTATTAGAAATATGGAAAAGAGAATACAATCGATGCCTTGATGTTGTAAGGTCCCTTCTAATAGTTCCTTTCTTCCCACACACTTTTGATCCACGGATTCTGTGATTGTATATCTGAAAGTCACTCACAGTCTATCTTGATAAGGAAAAACTAAAAACCACTCTAACCAGGCTAACAATCTCAAGCCAAATTTCCAATCTAACTTTCTCCATGAGAGATCCTCTCCTTTTATAACATGAAGAGGATAATATGAGGAGGTTAGGATGATCCCACTAAATCATAAAAGTGAGTAAGATCCAAACCGATCGGAGGCCACCTCACAAGAGAAGCTTCTCCTTCTATAAGCATCGAGAAGATGCTTGTTTTTCCCACATACGAAAATCGTCGCACCCCTATAACTGAACAGAGTGTGATGACGTCATAGGTAAAGTTTAGTACAACATGTGACAATATGGGATCGTCACACCCATAGAATTGGATAGGGTGCGATGATCCTCCTTACTAGGGTTTTTACAAAGGAAAATATGATTTCAACTCTCAAGTAAAGTTCTTCTCCCTTCTTTCCTTAGGAATTTAGGCCACTGATCCCTCTGAAGACAACAAATAGGTTTACATCATTAACGGTCATAGGGGTGAAGAAAATAATGTGTAATAGAGACCCCCCCAAAGCACAAAGTTAGAACAGAGTGATAGATGAAATAATTTGTCGAGTCTGTGTAGGGAACAAGGAACACGCCAGTCGGAAACCTGCCAACAAACAAGGAAATGCAATACAATAATATATCATCACTGAGGTAGGCATTCCCATACTCAGAATACAAACGAATCAAAGCATAAATTTTGACATGCAAAGATCCATGTCAAGTAAGACAGGTCATGGCCACCAAATATACATTGTGGATCCATGCCATTATGACTCAAATTTGAACATAGCCACCAAAACTACACTGTGGATCTATGTATTAAAGACTCAAATTTGAACATAGACATGAGACATACACTGTGGATCTATGCAACAGTACAATCTAAATATACTCCAATGAAACCTGAATCTATCAGAAAATATCCAGGGTCTTCATCTCCACCACTCTATAGTACGAATCTAACCATGGGAATACATGTGCTGAAGTCAAACATGGTAGAAACCACTTGATTGCCGACCATTAATAAATACCATTAACAAGTGCAAGGGAAATCATCATTAATGTCAATGACTCCCAATGTACACTAGTACAATCCAACAGGTGTGAATTTATGAATTGAAGTCGAAGACTCGGTGGAATCTCCCAATCAAGGCTCAATAATGAAAACCCATTGTTGAAAGCGAGGAAAACTACCATTGAGGCATGCAAGTTCCAAGGTACCAATTAGTTTCTAAGTCTAATTCCTAGATAATGAGTTGGAGTCTACAGGAAAAGACTCGTCACAGGAGGGCCTTAATGTATCCCCCATCAATGACACGAAAATGGTAAAAATATTTGAAGTAGATAAGAGTAACAAGTGATTCAGGACTGACTCAAGGATGACTGACATAATAGAAGGATTAAGGAATTCAAAAATGGACGACGCAATAGAAGGATTTCTAGGTTGAACTTCTCTTTGAACATATTGATGACACGACAATTGTCTTGGCAACACTGACTCAACAACAGGGATCACAGACCAAAATGTAATCTTATAAAGGAGTATGATCAATAGAAAAGCGAATTTTCCAACCTAGACACAAAGCGAGTGAAAGGGTGTCATGTTCAAAAATGACTCTTCCATAGAATACAGGTTTTGATACATTTCATTCCCAATTTCCCCCCCACCATTTCTGGCGAGTACCTCTTTATTTTTACACAAGATTTAGGAGGATAACATATGCTTGAACTGTAAGCTCATCCTTCAGATGAGTCCTTCGGAGTATTTTTAACGAACCCTAGGAAGGAGTGGTTTGATCCCATATGGGTCTTTCGATGCTTGTTTTACGAGTCCAAAGAAAGAAAAATCAGGGGGTTTTCATGTTTAGAGAGTCTGAAAAACACTTAAAGAAAACTCCAAAATGTCCTTTTTTGTAATGTAGTTTGACGAGACCAAAAAATAGATAATCTACCACTCATCAGATGTTTTATTCAAATACTCTTACGAGCATGAAAAGAACAAGATCCCTTGACAATATTTTCATGTTTAGAGAGTCTGAAAAGAGCTTAAAGGGAACTCTAGGGGGTTCCTCTTTCGTATAACCTTTACAAGTCCAATAAAGTGATAAAAGTATACTCGATTTCATTCTTAGGTATTTACGAGCATGATAAAGAACAAAGACTAAGCTTGGGATTGTTTTCATTTTTATAGAAGCTTAAAGCAAAACAAATCTATGCTTGGGATAGATTTTTTATTTTTACACAAGCTTAAAACTAGCCAAAACTATGCTTGGACCTGGTTTCATTTTTACACAAGATTGAACCAAAGAAAAACATGCTTGAGGTAGGTGGTTTTATTTATTTATTTTTTAACAAAAACCGGGCAAAAATTATATTAAAAAACAGCGAAGATACACAGGCGAAGCACATAGTCTGTGTTACAAAAATTGCAAAATTCAAAATTTACCCCCCTGAATTTTCCGAGAAGAAAATGAAGAACAGGGGTATTGCTTACTAAAACACTAAAGCCTACTTGATTTTCTATGGTGAAAACCATGCAAAATGTTCCTAGTAACAACATAAAAAAACATTGCATACACTTAGATTTTGGAATTGTCCGGTGCCGGGAATTCTGCCTCTACTGGAGGCCACATGTTGAGGTCGAGGTTTGGACGTGGTTCAGGCAAGGAGGCAGCATCAGAAGTTTGAATGTAGTTGGTTGTAGGTGACACAGGTCCAGCTACCATTTGGAGTGCCTCGATCTGCTACCTCAGAGCTTATCACTCATCCCTATTTCTCTGTTGTTCACTCCTGTGTTGGATGGTAATCTTTGTGATGGAAAAAAATTGTGAAGAAACTGCCCTGAGATATAATTGAAGTGTTTGAACCATGTCTACCAGCTCATCGTGTTCCTCCCCTTAGACAACTCTTTGTGGTTTCCTTCTCATCTTACCTATAATCGTTATTCTATCCGACTATAAAACATATATAACAGTGCGCTTGTGAGGAGTGGATGCTACTTTGTTCTTTTTAGGGATGAGAATGCCAACAAAATGAGTCTCTTTTGTTATGATATGTTCCATCAACCTCGAATGATTCAGAGAACTTAACTAGTTTCCCATTCTTTTCCACGAGTTACAGCCATGATCACCTCTGATGTTGGGATCCTTCATCTCCCCTGAATTTAATGTACAATACTCTTTGTGCATCATGTTGAACAGGTTTGCATCGCTCCAGTCTTCTCTTCCATGCTCATGAGCTGCCGAAGGTACTGTGATATGAATTCCCAAGTTGGGAGAGGGGGATATATGTAGCCACTGGACATGCGCAAAGGTGAGGTAGTGGGTGCTTATGTGTTGAGAGGTGAGGTGGGGCAGGTGGTGGGGGTTGTAGAGCCACGTGCTGAGGTGAGGGGGAGTGTGGTTAGGTGTCCAGGAAGGGGCATTGGTATGAAATGCAACCTAGACCATGACCCTTTTTATCCATTGTGGCCCAGACGACAGTGGCCATGGGAGAAAAATGCCATGTGTTAAATGTCATGGTATGGGTGAGTGGAGAGATATTCCATTAACCACTAGCGTGCCTTGCTCTAGTTCAATTTCCAGGTTAGCTTGAGCTTCGACCAATTGATTATTTCGCTAGAGGACATGGTCAAAGGAGATATTGTGGAAGAGAGTGTGAATTGTCAAAATTCTTTGGAGAATGGCTCTTACATGGAGATTTGGGGGATGGGACCCTTTGCGTACATTCCCTATGATTATCTTGGAATCCCCAATCATCGAAAGGGAGTGTATGTTCCTGCTTTTGGTGAGAAGAAGACCTTGGTACAATGCATAGGATTTAGCTTGATTATTGGTAGCTTTGCCCAGATTCCAATGGAAAGAGAGAACTTGGTTTCCTCGTGGGCATATGACGACCCCTCCCACTCCTGCCACCCTGGGGTTTCCCTTTGAAGCTCCATCGAAATAAAGAGTGTGAGTTTGATGTGCATTGCACCAGCACAGGTAATCAGAGTCATCATGAAGTTTCCAGGAGGATCTAGGGGGGGAAGGGGAAGGAGTTGTGGACGGAAGGTAGGGGAAGAAATAGCAGACCCAGTCATATTCTAAGGTGGATTTGGGGGTGAAGAAGAGGAATTTGGGCTTAGAAAGGAAAAATTCAGCTAGAAGACCAACAACTTTTTTATCTATGAGATCTGGGGGAGAATGAAGGTTGGAGAAGATAATTCGATTTCTAGCGAGCCAAATTTTCCAGCAAATGTACTTGGGTAAGGCTTTATACACTGCTTTGAATAGAGGGTTATTTTTGTAGGTGCCCCGATAAAGGGAGGGCCATTCTGAAAAGAGTTCTCTAGGTTGGGCCGACCATCTGATTCTTGAGTGGAGGTTTTTCAGAGTTGCTTTCCACACCATGATAGTGAAGGGACAAAGTAGGAAGATGTGCTAAGAGGTTTCCATCACTTTGCCATAGATTTCACACCTGAAGGGCCCATCGACGTTTCTTTTAAGAAGATTTTCTCCTGTTAGCAAATTTCCATGTACCAATATCTAGAAAAAGAAATTTACCTTGGGGGGGGGCTATCATTATTACAAATAAAGTTACACAATTTATCTTTAGGGGGGGGATTCAGTTGTGAGAGTAGTTGGGAGTAACCTTGTTTTATAGAGTAGTTTCCATTCCCCAAGCCTCTTTGATCTCTCAGGGTGATATGAATGGGAGCGCAACCTTTTAGAAAAAATTGTAGCTGGTGCGCTGCGTCTTGGAGATTGCTTGGTATATTCTGTAAATTCCATCCAATCCAATCTCCCGTGTCTGCATTCCAAGAGGAGATATCCCATATATGTTTTTTTCCTTTCATGTCTAGCCAATTGATGAGTGGTCGTAGCTGTATATGAGGGGTTGTTTGCCCATGTTGTTGTCATCCCCTATAATAATCTTTCTACCATTCCTGGGAATCCAAGTGAGTTGACTTTGAAGGAGAGGGATGGAGGCTGAGAGAAGATTCCCTATTGGTGATCCATTGTTCAGAGAGTGATGATGATCTAGACATATGAGCCTATACCCTATGAGATATTTTTCTTTTAGGATTCGCTTCTACCAATCATTTCTTCCTGAAACAAGGTTCGAAAGAATTTTTTCTCCCATTGCCAAGTTGGAGAGGCTAGGATCTTTGATGCCTAGACCTTCACTTTCCTTAGGGTGTTTTACAATATCCCACTTTAATAGATGATATTTTTTCTTGTCTGTTTTCCCTCCTTCCCAGAGAAGGAGCCGAAGGAGGATGGAGATTGATTTTTTAACATTCTGAGGAGCAAGAAGGGAAGAGAATTGAAATATGGGAAGACCCGAGAGAACTGATTTTATTAGGACAGTACGCCCCGCTAGATTGAGCCAGAAGGCTCCCCAATGATCCATCTTGTTTTTGAGATTTTAGAGAACTTGGTTCTAGGTTGAATTTGGTAGAGATTTGAGACATATAGGGTTGCCAAGGTATCTGAAGGTTTTCCATTTTTCAATGAGAGGGAAATGAAAGATACTTTCTATTAGATGGGCAGTTCGAAGAGGGGTGTTCCAAGCATAGATATTGGATTTGGAATTATTTATAAGGGATCCCGAGGCTTGGGTGAAGTTATCCAGAGAAGATTTGAATATTTTGACCATCACTAAGGAGGTGCCCCCAATGAGGAGAGTGTCATCAACAAATTGGGAGTGGTTTAATCTCTTCATTCGTCGAGCTATTTTGATGCCAGGAATGGATTTGGAGATTCGATCCTTTTCTAGATGTCTACCTAGGTTTTTAGCCATGATTATGTAGAGGAGGGGGGAGAGTAGAAAACCTTGCCTTATCCCTCTGGAGCTTTTGAAGAAAATTTTCGGGCACCCATTTATCAGAGGGGCTATCCAAGGAGAGGAGATACAAGCTGAGACCCAAGATATGAAATCAAAGATAAAACCAAATTTCTTCATAACTGCAAACAAAAATGTGTGCCTTACCCTATCAAAGGCGTTGGCCATGTCGATTTTGATGATCATTCCTTGATCTCCTCACTCCCTGTTGGAGTGGATGGCTTCTTGAACCAATATGATGTTGTCAATCATTTGTCTTTTTTGGACAAAGCCACTTTGATTTGGAGAGATGAGCTTATTCAAGAGAGGCTTGATTCTATTGGCGATGACTTTAGTGATGAGCTTGTAAGAGACATTTCATAAGGAAATGGGTCTGAATATGGATAAGGAGGAAGGGTTGGAATCTTTTGGGATAAGGGATAAAAAAGTGGAATTTGTACTGCCCCCCAATTTTGTGGATTTATGAACATACTGTATCATCCTCAGGAGATCTCTTTTAATTATATGCCAACATTTTTGATAAAAATGTGCGCTGAAGTCATCTGGGCCTGGAGATTTGTTTGGGTGGAGCTGGAACAAGGCCTCATGAAGTTATTTTTTTGTAACTTCCTAATTTACCTTGGTGTTTTCCTTCTGATTGATAATGCTCAGTATGTTTAGCAGTAGATCCTCTTGTACGTTGAGGCCTGCAATGCCATCCTCAGTTAGGAGTCATTGAAAATGCAGTTTGGCTTCTTCTTGTATTTGGTGGAAGTCATCAGTTTTTGAGCCATCCTCTTTGGTGATTTCCTTCACCTTGTTTCTCCAAAGTCTGGCTTTGGTTTGCCTTTGAAATAATTTTGTGTTTCTATCACCTAAGCTTAGCCAAAGACTCCTAGATTTGAGCCTCCAAGTTCCTCTTCCTCATGCAGGATTTTTTGATACTCAATGAAGTCTTTATGTTCTTTGAGAAGGAGGGAATGAGTGGTAGGTACCTCTTCCATCACTAATCTATTTTCTTCCATTTCTTTAATTTTCCTGCTTTTTTCTTCTTGTTCCTTTTCTTTGTTGTGCTTCACCCAGTGTTTGAGGTCCATCTTGACTCTTTTTAATTTATGTTCCCAGATGTAGTTTGGAGGACCTTGTATCCAACAGGTCCAAGCATATGAGACAATATCGAAAAAACAAGAGTCTAAATCCCACAGGGGGTTGAATCTGAAGGGGATGGGGCCAAGGTTGTCACGAGGGGAAAGGGTGAGAGTGATAGGTCTATGGTCAGAACCAATCGAGGAGAGAATGCGAGAGAAGGGTAGAAAGGAGTCGTCAAGGAAGGATCTTCTTAAGAGGAACCGGTCTAGGCGTGTTGTTATGTGCCCCGACCTGAGTTGCTTGTTTGACCAAGTGAAACAACCATTAGAGGGTTTTATGTCAAGAATATGAAAGGAGGATATAACATCCTTGAGATGCTCACAAGCGGGGTCTCGTACTTGAGAGCCCCCTTTTTTTTCTTTATGATGGAGGGTAGTGTTGAGGTCTCCAACTATTATTAGATCTTTGAGGTCAAGAATTTCTTGCAGGTTTTGAAGAGAGGGCCAACAATCGATTTTCTCATGATAGCTTGTAGGAATATAAACATGGAAAATAGCCAGAATCTTACCAGAAGGGAGATGGATAAGTGAAGTTTTAATCCAGTGGATTGTGGACTGCCAGGAGTGGAGAGAGAAGATATTGGGATTCCACCGAGTGCAGATTCCCCTCGAGGCTTTTCTTATGTTCACTGCTACTCCTTTGCATGTTCGCTAGATGTAACTACTATCCTGAAGGATATTAGTATCCTTCCTTTTTGTCTCTTGGAGCAGGAGGACTTGAGGATTTTCTTCTTTTATTAGATCATGTATTAGTGAGAGCTTGTTCCGACTCCCTAGTCCTTTGCAATTCCAGGAGATTGCTTTTATCATTTAGAAGGCTTGGAGTTTCCCCCTTTATGGGGGTTGGTTCCACTCTGATTCCTAGTCTTCCTTATTTCTTTCCTGGCATGATGATCCAAAGTTTTTTGCTTCCCGAGTTTGATTTCCTTCCTGGCCAAAGCTTCCCTTTTGTGTAGGTTTGAATTCCATCCAAATTTTCTAATGGGAGAAGCATGTGTATCTGAGTCAGAGTTTTGGTATGAGCATTGCTCTAGGTCATCATCCTCAGGAAGAGAAGATGG
>SNQJ01S0074875.1:59115-75317 GCA_010110895.2 Picea sitchensis
CAGTAGTATACTAGGGGCCCTCTCAGGGGTCTTTACTGCTTGGTTATTCACCAAGAACCCCAGTCATATACTGGGGGCCTTCATAAGGGTCTTTTGCCATGGCACTGACTGTTTGGTCCCAGACCAAGTACCCCAGGAGTGCATTGGGGGCCCTAGATCTCGTCTAGGGTCTTAGCCATCCTCCAGGAGAATGGCTCTCGCAGCTGCTTATAAATTTAACAATGCTCCCAGGGACACTCCCGCTCAAAGCACAATTCCGGGGGGAGCAGCCCTTGGGAGGGCGCTACCGGCAACTCTAGTTTATGCCACCTTACCTAATCTTAAGTCATATTTTAATTTTTCCCACATTCACGTATTCATACCTTAGGATGTAGTGTTTATCCTATGTATGTTATATTATTATTTGTATTGGTTTATTATCCTAATCATTTCAATTAGGTATCTTGATGGTTATGGGTGGTTATCATATGTTTTTCTATTGGTGTTGTCTAAACATTTTAGTTTTGGCTTTTTTCGTCAGAATCTAACGACATAAATATGAATGAAATTGCAATTTTCTGTTGTTTAAATTGCATTTCTGAATGCATAAATGGATTCAGTATGCTGAAAAACCCCTGGACACTAGGATTATACAGACTTAGCCACTCAAATCTCCAGATCTGACAATTACTTGCCGGATTTCAGGCAAAATTAAACAGCAAATATACTCAAAAAAGAGCCAAAACATAGAACGTTTGTTTAGACTACTGCTCTTTTCTATTTATATGAACTATCATAATTTTGTGTCTTGTATGTCAGCCATTTATTGCCTGTGTGCATTGATTTTATCATACTAATGTGGGATTGTCCCTAACAGACCATTTCTTTTCCAAAATTCAAAGATGAATCAGAACAAAAAATTACTCTGGGATTAATACCACAGCTCGTTAATTTGATTCAGAAAATAAATATAACTTCCACTAACCAAAGAAAGGCTGCAGAATCAAACCTCGCCTCGAAGTTTCATGTGCAACACACTGCCTTTCTTCACTCGCTCCCATGGCGGCGCAATAAGCATCTTCAGTTTGACAACAAAACTACTCCATCCTTCAATTTTCTTATAGTCGAACTTGCCCGACGGATAAGATTCCTCTTTCCAAGCTCCATTATTCTCGCCAATCTCTTCCGCATCGGAGTTAGGTTTTTCATCTGCTTCTTTTGCACCCTCTGCACCAAGTTGTTTTTCTTCAAGCGCGGCTGCGGAAAATATAAACCTCTGTAGTTTGAACTGCACGAAAGACCTGCTATTTGGTTGGATTTCTCTATCTCTTTGTAGGTACATTCCACTGCATAGATGGGAAGGGCACTCATAGTACTCCAAATTCCGGCGTCTGTTACAAACACCCTGCAAATACAAACAGTAGACAATCAATCAATGACCTCTAGTTTACAATTGAAACAGATAGGCATAAACTCTGAATTGCATCACCAACTAAACCAAATTCAAAAAGAAAAGCCATCACTCCCATCGAGGAACGAAATAATTCTTCGGTAATTACTTCATGAAATGTAAAAAAATACGTAGAGCAGTTAAAACTTTTACGAAAATACGTAGAGCAGTTAAAACTTTTGCGAAGTCCCCAGCGGAGAAAATCTTATGGGCTAATATTTCCCTTTTGGCTAATTTTTCCAATCTTTTCTATAAAGATTGGCTAATTCAAAATAATTATTCACCCAAATTTCTATACCTTGAAATCCCTGAATTTTGCTATAAGATAATTTTAAAATATATAAAATCCTTGCTTGACATTTTGCTATAAGATAATTTTAAAATATATAAAATCCTTGCTTGACATTTATAGTTGATATTTTCATAAATTTAAGCATCGTGGAAGTTTCCACATAACATTATAACTAGTAGCCACTAATCTCAGTACACACTAAGAAACGCCCCCGTAAAAATAAATAGTTAAAATAAGTCTCGAGAATAGTTTAAAAAAATGACCATGGAACTCGTATTGCCATTTATAAGAAAAACAAAACCCCTGTTTTTCTACCGGGTATTGGAAGAGGAAATAATAGCAATAAATTTCAGTAGAGTAAACAAAAACAAACCCTAAATGACACGGATGGAGATAAATGAAACTGCGAACTCGGTAAATTCACTGTTAATTCACCGAAATTGACAAGAATATGAGATCAGATGAACCTTCAGAAAACGATTTCGTGAAGAAAAACGGAATGTTTGGGTCTTACGCACCTGGTTATGGTTAAATGCCAGATATTGAGAGCTCGTAACCATTAAAGCTGATGATTTAGAGGAGAAATAGGAGCATTTCTTTGATAAATTAAGACAGAGTGCTAAATTTAAGCCCGTAACAGATCCCTGGCCAAAGGCCTGTAACTGGAAGCAAGAAGACTGAAACATCCTCGCTATTCACGAAATAATATAATATACGGGAGAGTGAGTGTCCCTTAACTGTGCACAGACTTAAAGCTCGGAGGCCAGGTCTGTGCTTCAGATTGGTCTTTTTTGTGAAAAAATACTTTGTTTTAACAATGACACGTGAGATGTAATGAGGACATGTCACATTTTTTGTGGGGGAGTATATTGCTTTTCGAGTGAAATGTAGGCGTCCTACGTGGCAAAAATGGGAGCCTCACAACAAATTTACAATATAATTAAAAATCCAATATCCTTTCAGGGAAGAACCGCCGTCCACATATGATCCCCGTATCCAGGCCACTTGGTTGAAGTCATCGCATCTTTTTCGTATTTTGCATTATGTGGTTTTTGTTTTTTAATTTGTCGCATCGTCTCTGTGTTTTGGTTATGTGGTTTTTTTAATAATTTTTAGTTATTACTATTTATATGATTTTTATAATATTTAAAGTTTAATATTAAAGTTATGCAAAGTATAAATTTAAATATTTTATTTTTGAACTGTTTTAGCTAAAATTTATTGGAATTTGGTTATATAATTGTTGGTGAATTTATAATTTTTCATTAATCAAATTGCATTTTTTGAATGCATAATTAAATTGCATTTTTTAATGCATAAATGGATTTAAAGCCCTAAAAAATTCTTATTGCATCATTAGTATGCAATCTCAACAAGTAACTCATATATGTAATTATAGCAATTCTTCTAAATTTCTGAGCAGATTTTGAATAAAACTGACAAAAAAAAATAAAAAATAAAATGTTTAAACTACACTCACATGAAAATCCTCTAATATTAATATTATTTTTCTTTTCTTGTTATCTAAATATTTATATTTATATGACTTAAGAAAACAAATGTTATAAATAATGACTTATAACTAGTAATTATTTATAATACAAAACATGTTGCTAATATTTACAAGATCCATATTCTTTAATGATGGGCAATGCTTCTTTTTTTTTCGAAAGGGAGAAAGTTCATAAAAAGAGAAAAGTCAAGGTCAAAGTGGGTTGCTATATCTAGTGGACAAAGTATTCTTCGAAAAATAGCAAAGATCGGGAGTAGCCTTCAAATCTCAAATTATGAAAGACCGCTAAGATGAGATGAGCAGATCTTAAAATAGAGTTAGAAAATGGGGAGGGCCCTCATGACCATCTATCTAGAGATTGTATGTTATAATGCCCTCTTTTTTCTGAAGAGTTGCCTTAGATAGTTGGTCTGCAGATTTGTTGTGCTAACGATAGATGTGTTTGAAGCTGAGTTTTTTTAAAGTGGGTAGAAGTAGTCTTATTATGTCCTTCCAAGCCAGGAGGGAGATGGCTTGTAGATCGCCCTTGTTGTTCAACCACTCAATAATAATTATGGAGTCCCCGCGTATCTAAAGTGCTTCAATATGAAGTCTGGAGGCCAAGTATAGCGTAGCCCAGACGCCCAATAATTTAGCTCTGGTGTTGGTGCCCAGACCACAATTAAAAGTCCATCTATAGGATGAGTTTTTTGTAATTCTGATCAACCCTCCAGCACCGCTCTGAGTGCCATTTGATAGTGTTGCTCCATCGAACCATCCAGTTTGAGTGTCCTCTATGTCGGGTGTCCTCTTTGTGATCTGCAATCTTGGCTTGCAAGAGTGAATGTCATTCCAATTTTTAAATAATCCAAGTGTTTTGTATGCTGCTGAAGTTGTGGATGGGATCCCATTTTCAAAAAAGAAATATTTATGTCTAGCCAAATATTTAAAATTGTGTTCCTTATGGGTCCAATAGTCAAAACAGTCAGAGAGAGTAGGCTCGTCCCAAGTAGATTTAAGATTTAGCATCAATGCATTTTTTTCCCAAACCTTTCTGGAGAAAGGGCACTTGATGAACAGGGGGTCCGCAGATTTTGCATCATTGTGGCAAAGAAGGAAAATATTTGGTCCAATCCAGCCCTTTCTTTGAAGCATATCCCAAGTGTTTAATTTATAAGCGGTCATAATCCAAGTGAATAATTTTATCTTGGAAGGTAGATGCCAGGTCCATAGTTGTTTTCTCCAGCCTTTAATATTAGTATGCCAGAGTGTGTTTGTGATCATTGTGTAGACATTATGGACAGTTAATTTTCTCGAATGGTCACTCCCGGACCATTGAAGTTGATCATCGAAATCATTTAAGTGAATACTAGAATGTGCTAAGGCCGAGCAGAGGGTGTTCCAATGTGGAGCTAGCTCTGTGTTGAGTTCAAGTGCATCGTTGGAGATCCACCTGTCAGGGAAGAAAGCCGAACTTTATCGATCTCTGGCTTGGTAGAGATACCAAATGTTTTAATGTGTAATTGTGCTATTAGTTGAGGAGGAAGTGTGGTGGCATCACCCAAACGAAGAATGTGATCGCGCCCGAGAATGATGGAGTGGCTCGATCCTGGCTGCCAACAAAGCCAACAGGTTAACCAATATTTGGTTTTAGTTAAGTTTTTCCAGAATAGTGAAGCYGCCATGGTGGTAACCATGTCAGTTAGGAGCCAGCTGGAGACTGTGTAATGCGATAGATACTTATCCTTGATAATGGAATGCCAAATGCCAGGAGTAGTCAGCACGCGCCAGAGGGAGTTGGTCGCTAGTGCTTGGCTGAAATGATATAAATTTTGGATCCCCCATCCGCCCTTTTGTTTGGGTTTAGCTAAGGATTCCCAATTACAAAGGTGTTGTCAGGAGTGGTATGAGCAGCCCGACTAGAGAAAAATGTAATTCAAACAACGGAGTTTTGTGATTACTGTAGCAGGAATGGCTACAAGAGCCATCCAATACACTGGTTGTCCTTCTAGGACAGTTTGATGAGTGTAAACCGACCTCCAAGAGAGAGCCACCTCGTGCACCAGTGTCCAAAGTTTTTTCAACTTTAGTAATGAGCCATTTCTAGTCCGCCAGCTTATAGGAATCTGCTTTTAAATAATAACCCAGGTACTTGAGACCAGTAGAAAGATGAGTAAAGGTGTAAGGAAATATATCTTTAAGCTTATCCAAAATTTGTTGTTGCAGATTTGCAAAGTGGAAGGTCGATTTTTCCCAGTTGATCGACAAACCTGTGGCGCAGTAGAAGGTTTTTAAGATCTCTTTTATCTCTTTCCATTCTTGTAAAGAGTCATTTGTCATGATGAGAACATCATTGACAAAAAGGAGATGAAGAATCTTGATAGTATTGGACACCTTAATTCCAGAGATCTTGCCATCTGCTAGTCCAAGTTTGAGAAGTAGACTCAAGGCTTCCATGGCCATAATGAAGAGCAGAGGTGAGAGGGGGGTCGGGGCAGCCCTGTCGTAGTCCTCTGCCACTGCGAAAGAAAGAGGAGGATTCGCCATTAATCAATATGGCAAGATTTGCACTAACCACATAGCTCATGATCCACTTGATCATTGAATGGCTAAAACATGTATGAGTCAGAATCAATCTGAGGAAGTCCCGGTCAATGTGATCAAAGGCCTTCTTGAGGTCCAGTTTGAGGATAAGCGCCTTGGAATTTTTAGATTTAATACTATGTAAGCACTCCTGGGCAGTGCCAATAACATCTAGGATCTGGCGTCCTTTTAAAAACCCCAGCTCTTCTTTCGATAGGGTCCATGAGAGGATGGGCTTTATCATGGTCGCAATGATTTTTGAGATGATTTTATAGAAGATATTGCAGAGTGCAATAGGCCTATAATCAACAAAAGTAGTGGGATTGGCATCTTTAGGAATGAGGGTAAGAAAGGTCGAGTTCAAAGCTCCAGCCACCTTCCCATTAAGTCTATTGTCCTCCACAAGTTCCAGAAGATCCAGACCAACCAAATCAAAGAAATGCAGGTAAAATGATGGGCAATGCTTGATTTCTATATTTATGTTTAAAGTATATAAATTACACATTACAACTGAAGGGCTCTTGGCTCTTAACTCTCTTATCACTATTTGGCTTTTAGACAATCCTTTATCTAATTATAGTATATGCATTGTGTTGACTAACTTGTATTCACTAGTTAACCCACTTCTAAGGTATATATTACTATTTATTGTCTCTGGGGTGCTGCCATGATCCGGGACTTCCAAATGACAGGCCCGCTGGGAGAGACGACAAGGCGATGCATTTCCATCAATTGTTGGAACAATGGGTGTTCCTAGTCATTGTCGAGCCTATTGTATGATGCTCTTGGGTTTTTGGACATACTATTCATTATCGAGATGTGTGAAAGCCTTGTTCGACGTTTCTCAAACATTACAGGATACCATCGATTCTCAGCATGTAGATAGGAGATGAGGAGTTCGGATGGCATCAGAGGTTCAGGCAGAGTTGCTTGCTTTGTTAGAGATTCCCTCTGGAGTAGGATTTCTTTAGTCTCCACAATTAAGCTTCCTAGGTTTATGTGGGTTTGAGTTCGGGATGTTTCCCCCCTCCCAAGGGACATTTACATTATCATATGTTACTTCCCTCTAGTGTCTTCATCATATGCCATTCATAATGGGCCTGACGAGAACCCCTTTATAGACCTGTATATTGGCATCACTTGGTACATGGCGGTTGGAGAGGTGGTTCTCCTAGGTGACTTCAACTCCCACACTAGAGCCCTCTAGATTCCTCTCCACAACCGGTCATATGACATGTTCTGCATTCAGATGACATGTTTTGCATTCAAGCGATTGATCCAGAGTCAATGGGGCTTCACCAGATTTTTAACGATGCATTGGGACCTCTCACAGCCTATGGTTGACACCTTTTACACTTAAGGGGAATCTCAAATGTTGTTGATCCTGAACGGGCTCCCATGCTTCCCAAATTCTCATTTTTTCACGTGTTGGCCTCATGGAGGAGGGGCGAGTATGGTGGACTATGTCCTATATGGCCATAACTTGCTCCCCTTTATTCATCACTTTTATATATCCCCCATCCCCCTCACGGACCATGTCTTCTTTCCTTCTCTCTCCGAGCTGACACCCCCCTTCCCGACACACCACCCCCTAAGGGCCCACCCCGCACCATTTTCCAATTCGATGAGGGGGACCTGGACACCCTCTCCACCCACCTCTGACAAATGCTCACTTCCAAGTCACAATTCTCCTTACTTGATTTTGCATCTACCAAGTATAATTGTCTCTCATCTACCATTTGGAACACAATGCTCACTTCCTATCCTCACTCCACCCAGTCCACCTCCCAAAAGAATGAACCCCACCATATCAACCAATGGTATAACTAGGAATGCAAGGTCCTTTATCTCTAGCTTCAACATGCATTCACCTATGCTCATCCCTCCTATTCCAACCTCAAAAGTTTTTTATCATTGTCTACTTTACCGCAAGAAATGCCTCTTTGTCTCTAAGAGAAGACTTGTCTTATCTAATTCCCTCACTCACTCCTCTAAAAACTTCTAACATACCATCCTCCCCTGACGCTCCCCCCCTCCATTCAATCTGGACCCCAAATCCATGTTTTATCATGTATCCACTTTCTATGATATCCCTGGGCAGCCCCAGATTCAAGTTACCTCTCTACCCTCCTCATGCTTCTTATTCTCGGATAGGGACATTAGGGAGGTCGTTTGGGTGATGAAAAGTAGCAAAGCAACAGACGAGGAAGGTTTCTAGACAGATTTCTTTAGGCACAGTCTTCGTGCTTTGGCTTCTCACTTGGATTATCTCTTCAACCATGTGGTCCATACAGGTTTCCCGTCGGCATGGTAACATCAAATCATTCACCCAATACATAAATCAGGCCCCGGCTCGAATCCCAGCAATTATCGAATAATCATGGTGGGTCATACCTTATTGAAGCTCTACGTTATGATTCTCCATATGGAGATCTATAGTGAGCTTGAGCCTAGACACCTCAGATCTAGAGGACAGGCAGGATTAAGACTCGTTCATCAAACCATTGATCACATCCTTACCCTTTGGACCATCATTAAGGAGGCACGACATTGGTCTTTGAAATTCTATTGCTACTTTGTAGATTTTCGAAAGGCTTTCAACTTTGTCCCAAGAGAAGCATTATTCTAGAGGCTCAAAGACATTCGCATCTCCTCGACCCTACTGATTTCCATTATGCGCCTATATGAGTCATTTCTTATTCATCTCCGCATAGTTCACAGGATATAAGATTTCATCAGGAACACCATTGGAGTTAAACAGGTTTGTCCCCTGTCCCCCACATTGTTTGGGATTTATATTGATGAGTTAGAGTCATTTCTTCATGAGCATATCTAGGATAATGACGGGTGCCTCCTCCACAAGGTTATGATATCCATCTTGCTTATTTTCATAGTTGATCATAATTGTCAAATAATTTCTGGAAATAAACTATGTAAATGTTTTTGAAACATTCAATGTTTTGAGTGGACACTACATCCATCGTTAGGGATAGTAAAAGCTTTGTGAAACGTTTCAAGTGGACACTCCACCCATCATCAGGGATAGTAAAATCTTTGTGAAACGTTTCAAGTGGACACTCCACTCGTCATCAGGGACAGTAAAAGTTTTGTGAAACGTTTCAAGTGGACACTCCACCCATCATCAGGGACAGTAAAATCTCTGTGATTGGAAAAAGAGTATGTTGGAGAATATATATATATATATATATATAGAGAGAGAGAGAGAGAGAGAGAGAGAGAGAGAGAGGGTTAAAATAATTAGTCGTTGGTAAAGGAACATTGTGAAAAAAGGTTGAAATTAAATAATTAAATTAAATATCAAAATGATGATATAAATAGATTATGACTAAGAGATGGCATGAATCAATAAATGAACGATGTGAATAAGTATAAAATAAGATTATTCAAATTAAATTAATATCAAAGTGACAAATTTTGACTAAGAGAGGGGGAGAAACAATAATTAAAAGATCCTTAAATTAAATTAATATCAAGGTGACATATATTGAATAAGAGAGGGAGAGAATCCATAATTAAACTACATTAAATTAAATTAATATCAAGGTGACATATTTTGAATAAGACAAAGAGAGAATCAATAATTAAACTATAAAATTAAATTAATATTAGGGTGACATATTTTGAATAAGATAGGGTTCTCTCCCTATCTTATTCAAAATATGTCAACCGGATATTAATTTAATTTAATGGGAGAGAATAGATAATTTAAATATTTAATTTAATTATTGATTCTCTCCCTCTCTTAGTCAAAATTTATCACCTTGATGTTAATTTAATTTAAATAATCTAATTTAATACGTATTCACATCGTTCATTTATTGACTCATGTCATCTCTTAGTCTTGATCTATTTATAACATCCTTTTGATATTTAATTTAATTTAATTAATTTTAACCCTTTTTCACAACGTTCATTTAACAACGGATAATTATTTTAACCTACTATATATATTCTTCAATATACTCATTTTCTAATCACAAAGTTTTTACTGTCCTTGATGATGGGTGGAGTGTCCACTCGAAACATTTCATAAAGCTTTTATTGTCCCCAATGATGGGTGGAGTGATCCAGGGGGATATTGGTGGCCACCCACCTATTCCAATTGGCTCCTCTTGACAGTTTTTTAGTTCAACACATTCTTTTGTACTTCTTTGTAATTGTGGGTTCTACACTTCTAGGGTTGTCTAAAGCCCTACACATCTTCCAGGTGGAGATTGGTGGCCACCCACCTAATCCAACTGGCTTATTTGTTTTCATGTCAGCACATCTTTCTGTACTTCCAGGGCCATTTTGGGGCCCTAAACAATGTTTTTTTGGCTTGCCATAGTCAAATTGTAGATAGAGTTAGAGTTTGACAACACAATGTGTAGTTCTCAAAAAGACCTTTCCAACAGGCTATCACGCACCTAAAATGGAGGTCATATGCAAAAGTTATGACCCCGAGAATTTGAGGTACCAACTTACCCATCGAGGCCCACATAACTTTTGGCATTTCACCTCCTAGGATTAGGTTTTTGGATGTCTATGGTTTTGGCATTCATGAGTAATGTTAAAAATGCCTTTGGAGCCTCATTGTAATCATTTTGCTCAGACGGATGCGCGTAGCAAGCCACATCTCTTCTCAGAGATAACTACCACCATTCGAGCAAGTTGTTTCCACTTTTGCAGTTTTTCAGTTTCAACCTATTTTATTTATTCAATAGAAGTTATTGTTCATTGGATATATGTTGTTGTTCTTTGTATCTCTATGTTATTATATTCAATTTGTTTTTCCTTTCGTTCCACTCATAAATCTAGATCAGTGGTATTAGAGTGGTCTGCTTTTCATTTATTTTTCTTCGTGCATGTCCCGGACAAGATCTGGGTACAAGAAGTTGGAACTCTAACCAGTCGAGCCTTTGCAGGACCAGCCACATCGAGCCTGACAACAACCCATGGGGGATGAGAAGAAAGATGATGGAGCATGAGATCCTTTTAAAATGTTGCTCGAGGAAGCCCTTGCGCGACAAAGGAACAAAATGATGGACAACTTTGCACAAATCCTTCGGCAGCTGCCCATAGGAGACACATCTTCATCAAGCAGCCATGCAACCCCCTTCAAGGTACAAGTAATTTTTGATATTCCATTATTTGAAGGACTGATAGATGCGGATGCTTTAGGTAAATGGTTGAATCTGCTCGAAGGGTATTTTTCGGTCCACAAATTTTCGGACAGGGAAAATATTACTTTTTCACTCCTCAAGGTCATCCCCCATGTTAAGGACTAGTGGGATACTTACTTTGAGCAAAGGGCCATATCGAAATCTGCAATATTTGTGGTCACCCCCACATGGGAGTCCTTCAGGGATTCCATTAAAGAATAGTACTACCTTGTTGGAAGCTACGAGGACCAATACACAAGATGGACCACACTGCGTTAGGAAAGGGACCAGACAATACCAAATTTCACCAATATTTTCCATTACCTGTGCACCAATTTGGGTATCAAAGACTCTGAACAACATTTGGTGCTCAAATACTGTGCCTAACTCCATAGATACATTCAAATAGAAATGGATTTATGGACATCACATCATTAGGTGCGACTTATAGATATGCTGTCAAGATTAGCAGAAATTTAAGCAGGAGAGGTGAGAGTTTGGATCTGAAAAGTCCTCATAGCCAAAGCAGGGCAAGGGCAACCCCAACCCATAAAAAAAGGGATGGAGCAAATATGGTCGCTCTCAGGACAACCAATCCAAGCTGCAACCCAAGAAGGGTAATGAGAAGTCGAAGAAGGACATGGGAAAATGGTGTGTATACCATAAAATCCCTTGGCACAACACCGAAGAATGTCGCTCCAAGCAATCATTGGTGGCTGAGCTAAAAGATTTTGAGTCAGAGGCGGATTCTGAATCCGAATAAAATCCAAAAAGTGGGAAGTAGAGCATCGATGTCGAACCCAGTGTCGTTGTTGCTACCATGAAAGTACAACCAAGTGAACTAGAAGAACCAAAGGAACGGGAACGCCTCTTTCTCTCACATATGTGGGTAAAGGGAATTCTGTTGCATTTCATTGTCAATAGCGGCAGTCGTAAGAACCTGATTTTAGCAGAGGTCGTCAAGCGGTTGGACTTGTCGATAACACCGCACCCGCAACCCTACACCATCGGTTGGCTTCACCAAGGATGAGATCCCTGCGTCAACCAACAATGTCATCTTCCCTACAACATCAAGCCCTTCAAAGACAATGTATTGTGTGATATTACTCCCCTTGAAGTTTGTGATCTTCGTTTAGGTCAACCATATTTGTGGAAGCAACATGTTGTGTATGAGTATGGACCCTAAAGTGTTATTATTACTTTGGGTGGACAATTGTACAGGATACCAGAGGTAGTGCCCCATATCGCTATTTCTTTAATCTCTGCTAAGAAATGCAGTAAGATCATTTCACAGACCGGGAAGTTCGTTTTCTTTGTGATATGTGCTCACAGTAAGCAGAAGGTCATCACCACATCTGTGACCTCTACATAGAGCCTCTCTTTGCAGTAGAAGCAAGTGGGCGTGATTGTGGAAGAGTATAGAGACATCTTTTCCTCACCCATCGGGGTACCGATGCATTGCCAAGTCAAGCATCCAATTGATCTGATCCCCGATGCCCCGCTGCCTAATGGACCAGTCTATCATCACTCACTGATGGAAAATGATGAGATCAGGCACCATATCCAAGAGTTGCTTTAAATGGTGCACATCCGACCCAACTCCTACTCTTGAGAAAGCTCGATTGTGTTGGTGCAGAAGAAAGAAGGGACCTGGTGGCTCTGCATTGATTACAGAGCATCAAATAAAATCACAGTCAGGAACCGATACCCAATTCCTCGAAGTGGTGACCTTTTTGACCAACTCAAGGGGGAAAAGTTCTTCAACAAGATTGACCTAAAGTTTGGCTACCACCAGGTTCCCATCGAACTAACTGATGTATGGAAGACAACTTTCAAATCTAAAGAAGGTCTCTTCGAATGGTTGGTCATGCCCTTTGGCTTAAGAAATGCACCAACAGCTTTCATGAGATTGATGGATGATGTATTGAGACCCTTCACCAACTCTTTATACCAGGATGACATCCTCATCTTCAACAAAACTTGGGAGGAGCACATGTAGCATATTCAACAGGTTTTGGGCACTCTGCGACAACACAAGCTATATGCCAACTTGGAAAAATGCTCCTTTGGCATGAACAAGGTCCAATACTTGGGCTACATTGTTKATGAGCATGGGGTACATGTGGATCTAGCTAAGATCCAAGTCATTCATGACTGGCCAGCCCCGACCACACTAACCGAGCTTTAGAGCTTCTTGGGACTTGCCAACTTCGATCGAAGATTTGTGTTGGGAGTCTCCCATATTGCATGGGCCCTCAGCCAAGTAACCAAGGGTGGTGGCAAGGAAAAGTTTGCATGGGGGAAGGCACAACAACAAGCATTTGATGATCTAAAGCATCACTTGTGCTTGGCTCCAATACTCTCCTTACCTGATCTGCAACAATCATTCAAGATTGAGACTAATGCCTCTGACTATGTTGTGAGAGCATTTCTCACTCAACATGGTTATCCAATAGCATACCATAGTGAGACACTCTCAGATATTGTCCATTGTGCAAGCTTGTCGTCAATGGAAGCATTACATTATGGGAAAGGAGACAATCATCTACACTAATCACAAACCTTTGCAATTCATATAGACACGGGGGAAGTTGTAGAACGACCGCCATCAAAAGTGGTCCACGTACCTACAACAGTTCCATCTCAACATCAAGTATAAAACAAGGAGCACAAATCGTGTCGTTGACTGCCTCAGTCGCCCTTCCGTTGTTGCACTCACCATAGTGCTCCATTCCTGTGGGCATGAGGCATCTAAGTGGCCCAAACTTTATCATCATGACCCTGACTTTGCCACCACCTATCACCTCTTGGGTCCATGAACGAATGTCACCGATTTTCAAATCTAGGATGGATTGTTATGTAATGTCCCCACTTAGGGACATCATTATATTACAGAGTGTTATGATGACCAGAGTAGCCAGATGGAGGTTATAGCGAGTACAAGAGCTACTGAGGGTTTTTTTGGGGTCTGACTTGCATCACTCATCTTATTTCATCATCATGATCCATTCCGCACAGCTTGGCTTTGGTTTCGTTGCATTCCGACGATTTCTGTAATTTTGAGTTATTTTGGGCTATTTGTCAATTAAATGCACTAAGGAGGTCATATTTAGCATAATACTTTGAGGAACCTCTTAGTGTAGTAGCACATCGGAATCGGGAGGAATAACACTACATGATAGGATGATGAGAAGTAATTTTCAGTGGCCAAAGAAGCCACAAGGACAAATAAACCACTTTTTAGAGGTAAAATGGTAAATGAATTAATTAAAGTGATTTAATTAATTAATTAATAATTAAATAAAGTAAAAGTCACTTGGAGAGACAAGGTGAGTGTTGAGGAAAAGATATGAAATGATCTTACTCAAGCATTTTCAGATCTTACATGGCTAAAGCAAGATAGACGGGAATATCACCCTATGTTTATAGCCATCAAAAATTGTTTCATAATCCACAAGTATTGGTTACAAGGGCTTAGGATAATTTTTTTATAAATGAAAGATTGCTGAAAAAATCAATGTTTATGTAATTTTCTTAATATAATAGATGTATAAATAAATGTAGAGACATAAGTAAAAATACCAAGTCAATAATCAACACAGATGAGACATAAAGCAATCGCTTCTTTCATTCCAATTTATCGAAGAATCATTCTCTTTACAAAATTCCTCGAGGAAGTTTGGACCAAAGTGAAACTTAGATGTCCCCGATGAAAACCATACAAAAGGACTTCTGACAGAAAGTAAAAAACTGAACTTTAAAAGCTAGATCAGCTTGCCACAGATTACTACCCACTCGACTCTGCATAATATCCTTTATCAGTCATGAAATTTAATTCACAAACAGACAAGTCTACACAAACTATCAAAGATAGATCGACACCTCTGAAAAACAAGTGTCTGAATGATGTAATTCAACCTTGAATCTTGTTGTCTACAATAGGACCCTGCTATCATAAAAGAGAATTAGGCTTTCAATGAATTAAAGAATGAATGAAAATTGAATTATCTCAATAAAACTCAAGAGCAGACCTTAGTATGCTTTCTCCTTCTATTCTCCTCTTGTTCCTCCTTCTCTTTTTGCCTTTAAGCAATGATAATTAGTTGAAGTAGTTAAACTACCTCTTTAATTAAGTTAACTAAAACTCAACCAACTTTTTAGTTAAGGGGGAAAATTAATAAAATAATAATAAGGGTCTTTAATAAATAATAACTAGTAAGTGAGACCCCTTGTGACTCCCTTTAGTTTCTTTAACAAGCATAAACACAACTAGTTAATCAATCAAACACATCCCTCCTTTTGGCTCCCATCATCACTCTCATAATTTGAAAATTAATATCAATGATATTTGAAACCATATCCAAAAATATAATATCCAACATATCCAAAAAATAGTGTGTTGTCCAAAACTTCAAAAGTCAACTGTTCTCAACAATCAATAAATAAAAACACTCAAAAACCATATTTGCCACTTTGGGAGGCAATTTTCCCCTTGTTGTTGTTGTCTCCCTTTGATTTCTCTGAATTTGTCTTAGGTTGTGTGGAGCCTTTTATGCCTAATCTCATTGATAACATGAGAGCAATCATTTCTCAAATGCATGAAGGATGAAACGGATTTGGCAGAGTCATTTGAGGGAGAGGAGGGGGTAGCAATAACTTTTCCTTTATCAGGAGCATGGTGGGCTTTGGTTTTTAACCTCTTGCTTGCATGGGAAGACTGTACTGGTGAGCATGGAGGACCATCTTGGACAATTTGGTTAACCGGTGGAAGAGGAGCAGGTAGAGACAAATTGGGCCAGCCACAATGTTGGGAGACTGTCGAGTGGAAAATATCTTTCCATCCGTCATTTTCCGAGACTTCAGGCTGTAATGAGACATGAGGGGGAATTGGGATACCAGGGACATGTGGGGCTTGGAAATGATGCCTTTCTGGCCTAGTTTGGACCACTCCTTGTCTAATCCAGTTAAAAAATCCAGCTTGAAATAGTTAGCTCAACTCCAGTGAGTCTGCATCAAGATGTATGGAAAACCTTGGCCTTCGAGGGCCCCTGTTCCAATTTCCTCTTCCCATGTTACCCCGACCATGGCTACCTCTGCTAAAGAAGCTCATTCATGTATGCATTAATTATTAGCAACTAGCTTCTTCAACAAACCATACATGACATCTCTTTAAATATGAAACAAAGTTTGGGTCAACAACACATTAGACTCATGCAATCCAATCCATAAAATCATTTAATACTT
>SNQJ01S0074876.1:0-10100 GCA_010110895.2 Picea sitchensis
TCTTTATTGTGGTTGGTCGATTGGTCTTTCTTAGGTTGCTTATCTTGTTGGGTCTTATCCACTTCTTTATTTTATTTTTCTAGGTGGTCATATTCATCCGATGGTATTGGAATAGGTTGTGCAACAACTGGATTTTGTGTTGGAATAGTGTGTGCGGATCCTTGTGTAGTTGTCTCTCCTTTTGTGTGTTTTGGCATGCTTTCCACTGTGCTAGGGTCAGGGTGGCTAGACTGAATTTCTTTGCTAGGCTTAGTTTTTGGTTGTGACGAGTTGATTGGATTCGACCTATCCATTGGGGTCGACTCGACTTTGGTATTCTTTGTTGTAGTTCCATTCTGCAGATTTTGGTCGACCTCGTCCTACTTTGAGTGTGAGGCACTTTCTTGATTGCTTTGATTAGAAGGGAGAATCTGAAATAGTTTCCTCTGATGATACCTGCCATTTTTTTTCCCTCAATTGCTTCTTCTATTTCTTCCTTTCCTTTTTTGCACTTGTTTACTCAATAATTAGAGTCACCTTAGGTGGTGGTGACTCTCATGTCATGTTCACCATGCTTATATTTGTGCACTACTTCTTTGGAATGGGTTTCTTACTGGGGTCAGGTCGATTGATTTTCGACCGACGTGTTGCAACTGGCGTTGAATGACCTATGTTATATTCTTGTTGATCCACCATTCTCTATTTTTTCTTCTTTCTTGTTTCAATTTGCTTTTCCAGGACTGCCTTGGTTTTTTTTTTCTTCAACTTTCTTTGCTTCTGTTGCTGCCATCATTTCTTAAAATTGAGGCTCGACATCGAATTCAAAATATTTCTTGTGATAGCCCGATCTTATTGAGTTTTCTTTTCTTTCATTCCACTCTTTGCGGCTAACGTATTGGTGAAGGAAGTTATTTTCTCTACTATCAATGTGTCATTGAAGTCCAATGCAATATCTAATTGGAATGTTTCATGCCAAATGATATTTATGTATTCTAGATATGCCTCAAAGTCGACAACCTGTTTACCCGTGGTTGTTTTTTCTCGATGTTTTCTCTTGGTCAGTGTCTGCTTTGTTGGGGAACTTTCTTCCATGTCCTCATTTTGAACAAATGGGATGATGTTGTAGGGACTAGTCGGCTCCACTGATTAAACCAGTGTGGAGTGGGCCTCTTAGGCCTCATAAATGTCATCATACCTATGAATGTAACATAATCTAAAGTAGATAAATACATGTGTATAATGGATAAATGGACATAAATGAGTGATTAGTTGGAGTGGGTGTAACCACTCAACCATCCATTTCATTGTATAAATACCTATCAAAGCATGAATACAAGACAGTAGAACGTTCTCCCCAATATATCTGCCGATCAACCTTCCAACATTTGGGGTCGTTGCCTCTTCATTCGGTGGGTGACAACAACAACAACTAATGGGGGTGGTTTGAACCTGGAGAAGATGAAGAGATAAGAAGATTTTCAAATTGCTCATTGAACAAAATATGCATATTGCTTTTGAATTGTTGCTCGCACGAAGAAGATGGAGAAATAAGAAGCGATCAATTGTTTCTCGTGGATAGTGATATTGAAGATGACCACTGAATGTGGATGTTGATGAATAATTGTTCTTGACTGTTCTTGGTCTATCCACTATTCGCGGTGATGCTCGAACCTGCAAAACAAGAAGAAGAATAGATGAAGAATCTGCACTCTGCTTTACATTGAAGATGCTCGTAGAATCCTGATGTTGTGAAAAGATTTTGACTGTTCGGGGTTGAATGCACGTTGAGGTGGTGTAAAAGAACATTTAGGGTTTGTCTTCATTGCTTGTAGATTCTGCTCATCACTTGGACGCCGCTTTTCACTCATGGGTATAAAAAAGAGAAAAGAAATGGATGCTAATGAAAGACTACATCCATAGCTACATGACTTGCACATTGGAAGATTAGAATCTCTGCAATATTATTTATAATGAGACATACAATGTCTCTACGATATTATTTATATAGAAATACAATATCGCCTCGTGCTGAGGAAATGGTCGACAGAATTACAAATTTCCATGCTCAAAAATAGAAAGACGACACAGGATTGGAAATCTGTTTAAAAATAAGAAGCAATGGAATTTCACCATGCATTTGGTCATTGTCAAGTTTCAATGGATCCCTGATAGTGATTCTTTCTGGCATATTTCTCTGAAATTTGGTGAAAAATTGTTGGGTTAGTAAATTTGAGTGATTCTTTTTGTAGAATCTGATTGCCCTGAAAATTTTTCAATATGCTGTATCCATTTTTACATTTAAAAATGAATTTTGAATAACAAAAAATAATAATTCGTATAAATTTATATCACTAGATTCCTACTAAAAAACCATTTCTTAAAACAACTAACCAACACCTAAAACAATAAAAATGAATTTTGAATAACAAAAAATAATAATTAGTATAAATTTATATCACCAAATTTCTAAAAAAAAACCATTTCTTAAAACAACTAACCAACGCCTAAAAATATCATATCATGTTATGCTGTTGACGATGTGGAAGTCCAAAAAAATTGAAGAAACAAAGTCGAAGAAAAACTGGAACGAGAAAATTGAAGATTGAAAAAGCATTAAAAAAACCAAGTCGATCCATCGACTAAACTAATGGGTCAGTCAACATCAAGTGAGAATCAATCAATAAAGTTTAAATTATTAAGTCATAATGGAGTCTTATGCTATAATGAATTACATGAAGGATATTTTAAATCAATGTTTATTTGAGTTGAGATAATATTTGATTTTTTAGTTTGAGTTCAGTCGAATTGAAAAACAAGAAAGATATAGTCTGAGTGGGCCTAATGGTTAAGAACACGTGTTTCCTCTTAAAAGGTCACAGGTTCAAATCCAGAGGGGGTAGGGTATGTATACCTTCGTAGACTTTACCAGTCAAATGTTGGGTGGAGGGGGGTCCCTTGTCCCACAAACAAAGGGGTCTCATACACCAATTTAGTGTGTTGGCTTGGCCGTGACTTTAAAAATAGATTATTATTATTATTATTATTATGTTGTTGCGTAAATCAATTGCACATCACTCAATTGATTCAAATGTGCAATTGAGTTAATTGAGTCAAATAAAGGGTGAGGGTTAAACATGTGTTTTTAAAGACAGGTGATCCGTGAGGGTTAAACATGTGTTTTTAAAGACAAGTGATCCTCTCCGACGAGATCATCTTGTTGATATCAAAACATGAAGTCAATCTTTGTGTAAGAAAATTGTTTTATATTTTACTAAAAATTAGAGAATCATTGTTGAGTAGTAGAAGAATTGTCCTTCATGTAAATGGAATTTGCAAACTCCATATGTTCCCAGAGCCCATAAAGCATAAAGAAGCACAACCATAATTAAGAAACATAGAAAGAAGATTAATAAACATTAGAGCAGTGAACATACAAACATTACGCACTTGACTGAAATATTGACATTGACATAGGAAATATTTGCAGTAGCTAAGTGAGTAGGACATCCCGACAAAGAAGCACATACAAAACAATCGAGTGAGGATTTATCATTAAGAGCAAGTTTGCAGCAGTTGATGATAAGCATTGATTACAATTATTGGAGGCATTCAATCAAGAGACATCTCTAGATAGACACACACACATAAGAGATTAAAACGACGAGATGTTGACACAAGAGTAGCTAAATTTATGAAGCCCCTTGGTAGAAGAGTTGCAACAAAGTTCCCCGGGTTGTGACAAAGAAAGCAGAGGAATGGTAGGAATGACTGATGAAGTAGACCCTCGTTGATTCCATAAAGGATCCCCCAGGCGTGGTAGATTGTTGGAGCATCCCTAGACAACACCTTGACGACCCCCAGGAGGAATAATTTACAATTGTGTATGGCAGCCAGTGGCGCTCTGCAAGAGATCGACAAAGTTGATCATATGGAGATCAAGGAGTCAGAACATGTGATATACAGTCGCCAGATCCATTGGAAACCAATCACGATAAACCTTGTATACATGTATCTTCCTATACAAATGGCGGTTGATGTGACTGATTTACCTATGCAGACCGATATGCATGGTCGATGCACAATAAGGAGACTTCTGGAAGAGTATAGACCCAAGATGGTGTTGCACACTTGCTTGGGATGAGAAAGGAATTGAGGAGGGGGGAGATGTTGTAGGGGCTAGTCGGCTCCGCTAAATAGACCCGTGTGGAAGGGGCCTCTTAAGCCTCATAAATGTCATCATACCTATGAATGTAACATAACCTAAAGTAGATAAATACATGTGTATAATGTATAAATGGTTTGTTGACGGAAAAATTAGTAAATGCAGACACAAACCAATCTCCATAGCTTGGGAACCCAAAGCTAGAACAAAACAACACATAACATATTACTTTCCTTAGATTCATACAATCAAAATACCAATAAGTAAGGACTCATACCATTTTACTGATGGTTTTCCTTGCTAATTGTAGCTCTCATCTTGATTCAAAGGCTTTTGAAGGAAAACTTGTATAAGAAAACAAGCTAACCAATGAAAGCAACAATAGTACTTCGAAAAATCTATACAAATGACCAAGGATAAATGTAATAAATATAATTAACAATGAACAACATTTGTAGGAAAGGAAACATGTTACTGCATTAAAATAGTGGAAGAGTTACAACCAATGTCTTGTTGTTGTGAGGCCCTTTCCAACAGTTCATTGCTCCAATACCCACATTGCTTCCATGAGTTCCATCATCATCAACTGAATACTTTGACACAAATTGAATCTCTCAGGGCCAAAGAGTTACTAATAATATCTTAATCATATATTAGAAGCTAAAGCTATTAACCATTATTCATTACCAATGATTCTCGATTAGCTATTATCCTTTCCTTATAAGAGAAGTCTCCATTTATAGATTGAAGAGTACGTGTGATGCAGTACATGTGATGCATCCCCCCTACTCCCCCGTAGGGCTGCGCGACCTCTCGGTCAAAGGATCTCCGATTCTCTGAGTCAAACGACTCTTTAGGACCTTGATAGTCCCATGTATTAATCAAACACAGGTCCTTTCGGCCTTCTGGTGCGATCTTATGATACTCACGACCTTTCCTTTCACCCTCCTGCAAAATCTTAGAGTGATGGGCATTATATCCTTGTCGGATAAGCCCTCTTTGATGTGACCTTGGTGATGACTATGCGATTACGGGCGCGACCACAAGCGGTTTGAAGTCAAACTACTTTTGGGCCCGCAATTCTTCTCATGCCTCCACGTGTCCTCTTGACAAAACCACGGTTTGGATTGCGGCCCGCCCTCAATATTTTAAACTCCACGCAACTCCTATTTCCGCAATGCTACAGGATCGTCGATCTCGCAATCTTGACGATATTGCCTATACTGACGGTTCTGATCCACATCTTCCAAATCCACGAGCTAGATCTATCCCTTCGAGATCAATGGATGTGATCTCTTCGCAATTCCAGACTTCAGGGTTTTGAAATCTCAAACCCAAATCCCTCTTTGGATTTTATCCGAAGACTCTAATCCAATGACGCGTGTCCTCCTAGGATCAACAACTGCAGTCCCTTCGCGTACCCAGACTTCAGACTTTTCAACTCTCAACTTTTCTCTCCCCACGAAGTATGTGAATTTCTGCCACGTGTCCTCTTGATCTAATGATCGAGGATTACTTTGGGACTTTACCTAGAGTGCATGGATCTATGCCATGTCTCTCCTATATCCGATGACTCTGAATCACTTCGGGTCTTCAGGGTTCGATAGTCTCGGTTCTCAACTGAAACTCTACAACTACTTTACCCAGAGCTTGCGATCTGTTGACAAGTGTCCCCTTCCAGATCGACGACCCATGGCTCTTCGACTATTCATGCTTCAGGTGTTTTAACACTTCACCTTTTTCCTTCCTCTAGATATCACGACCCACCGACACGTATCCTTCTGGATCCAATAGTCCAGATTCAATCTGACCCTTCGCGCTTCGAGAATATCAAGTTTCAAGCTTGCCTCCTTCTGAGCTCATGATATCTGATGACTCAGATTCACCTAGTTGATCCGACGCTTGAAGCTTACCTCGAACAATTTGACGTCTCAGATCTATTCTTGCTGATCAGACAGTTGAGATCCTGCCTCGGCTCTCTGGCCCTTTGGGCTTCAGAAATCTCAAGTCTTAAACCTTGATAGGTTCTCTCTCTTGTGTGTGCGAAGCGTTAAGGCTCATGCACCTTACACAGATCATATGGCTTTTGATCCATTGCACTGTGATCCAACGACCACTGTCGCTCCTCCTCATGAGCTTTGATCTCTTTGACTTAGAATATTTTCTAAGTGTTCAAAGGTTTCGAACCTTTGCTCCTCCTACGAGTCCGACTCTTGGATCTCCCCAACACTTATGAAAAAGTGCTATCTCTTCTGAGCTTGATCATTAAAGGATTTCAACTTCCCACGCACACCTTGTGTTCTCGAGATTTCGATAACTCAGATCGAAGGATTTCTTGAAAATAAATTCTTCTCGCCCACCTGGCGTTCCTTTGTTTTGATTTGTTCGATGCTTGGTTTCTCTTTGACGTTATGCACACCTTGCACCTGGTCTAAGTTTCTTTTGTTCTCCCTGAACTTTTCTGAGTCACTCTGAGACTCAATCAACGCACAATTTGCATTCGAGATGCACACCTTGCATACGAGTGTCAGAAGAGAAACAATTGAAACTCATCTAGTTTCGTCATGAACTCATACAATCAACCTCTCGAACAATCATACATGAACAAAAATGAAAATAACCACACAAACAGAATATAACACTCATTCATTCATACATCAAATGAACACAGTCCAAGGATTTGGGACAATTATGTCTGTTCTATTCATTCATGAAAACAAATTACATAGTATTTCTTCTACTCTACTATGTTCTACTGATCTCTTTGATCTATATCTCATTCTTCTAATTTTCACACTACTTTTACAATTCAACAACAAACTATCTAAGGACTGGCTCCATGAACTCTCGTCCTCTTGTCTGCAACCTATCCTATCAAACTCTTAGCAGTTACCTACTCTGTCCTATTACAATAACTAACAGTTATTGCCAGATAAGAGTCAACACTCTATATCTACAACTCCTTACATTCCTTCACGAATTTACAAACATGACATATTTAAAAATGTTGCTTTCAAAAATATCTCAACAACTCAATTTAATTCTGAGTTAGTTTCTGATTTGAAACTCTGTCATGCTGAGATGTCATTCCTTTGTCTCCACATTTGCATTTTGACTTTGGAGGTGATGCTCCTGCATCATACTCCTCTAGTTAAAATTTTCATGGACTCATGTCCNAGAGTCAACACTCAATATCTGCAACCCCCTACAGTCCTTCACGACTTTACAAACACGACATATTTAAAAATGTTTCTTTCAAAAATATCTCAACAACTTGATTTAATTCTGAGTTAGTTTCTGATTTGAAACTCTGTCATGCTAAGATGTCATTCCTTTGCCTCCACGCTTGCATTTTGACTTTGAAGGCGATGCTCCTGCATCATACTCCTTTGGTTAAAATTTTCATGGACTCATGTCCATGAGCTCCTGCACTGTCTTTCCATGCTTCAAAATATCAGGTTCTGTGACCCAACTTACATCTTCCATTGGATGATCTTTCCATTTCACTAAGTATTCAGGATATGTCTTCCTCATGTTCTTCTTTCCATCGCTCTATTCAATGATTTTCTCCATCTGACGTTTTTCTACTGTGGGAAAATGTTCTTCCCACTAAACTTCTTTCTGATCATCTGATTCTCCTGCCTCATCTCTCATGTAAGGATACATGTCTGCAACATTTAATATCGGTGATATCCCAACATTGTCTGGCAACTCAATTTCGTAAGCATTGGCTGCGAATTTTCTGAGAATCCTGCAGGGTCCTATCTTCTTCATCTTCAACTTGTTATACGTTCCCTTTGGGAATCTTTCTTTTCTCAAATGAGATAAAACTTCATCTCCAACTTTGAATTGAACTTCTGTCCTCTTTTGATCAACTCTGTTCTTATATTTATGGTTGTTGTCCTGTAGTTGTTCTCTAACTCTGTCATGGAGTTTCTACATTTCTGTTGCAAAATCCTCTGCTCCAGCACTTTTGAATTCATCTTGATTCAAATCTCTCAACTCTGTAATCCCTCTTGGTTGTATACCATACACAATTTCAAATGGACTTTTCACTGTGCTCATGTTCATTGAATTGTTGAATGCAAATTCTACTTGTGCCAGAATCTGATCCCATTGACGACCTTGATCAGTGACTAAACTTCACAACAAGTTTCACAGACTCTTGTTTACTACTTCAGTCTGTCCATCTATCTAAGGGTGATATGTTGAACTAAAGGATAAGTTCGTCCCCAAAATTTTCCATAGAGTCCTCCAAAAGTGTCCTACAAATTTGGTGTCCCTGTCTGAGACTATACTCCTAGGCAATCCATGTAGTCCCACTACTTCTCTGGAAAACAAATTGGCTATGTGTGTAGCATCGTTTGTCTTCTGGCATGGTATAAAATGTTCCATTTTTTAAAATCTGTCCACCAAAACAAATATGGAATCACTCCCTTTCTGAGTTCTAGGCAATCCCAATACAAAATCCATACTGATTGCATCCCATGGCCTTTTTGGAATTGGTAATGGCTGATACAAACCAGTGTTCTATTGTCTTCCTTTTGCATACTGACAAATTTTTCATTTGTTCAAAAAAATTTGTTGGACACACCTACCACACTTAGAGGGGGGGTGAATGAGTGTGGGGCTCTTTTTCCCAAAAGATTCCTTCTTTACAAAAACTCCTTAATTAACATTCAACATTTATTCATTACCCATTGTTGTCATTTATAACTGGTTAGATGAGACCATATATCAACAATATATCATCATCAAGTCATCACTATAAGGAATACAAAGAACACAATATGTATGTACAATTTTTCTTTTTATTATGGACAACAATCCAAGGTTTATCAACAATAACTTAATAGAGTACAACTCTACAAGAGCACCAGCTCTATAATGCAAGACTCAACTTACACCCTCAGCACCAACTGAGATAAGGCAACAATTCTCAAACTATATCAATCTGTCAACAAGTACGCGACTTGTCAGTAGTGCAACTTGTGTGTGTACGAGCCCTGGCTCACTACAGCCCGCGTGTGCACGCGGCCAGTGTATGATGCAACATGCGTATGGTTTTGAGCAACTAGGGTTTTTTCTTTGCTTCACATGCTCAATTCCTCTGCAACCTGCAATCACTTTCTCTTCTGTCTTCCACTGTCCAAATTGACCACCAGTCAGTCACAACATCTCCATGCTCTCCAATAGCTTGCTCATGCTCCACAATAAATCAATATGAATGCTATCTCAAACATGTATAAACAACTAGTATACCATAGCAATTATGTCACCACTGAATCACAAGAGTACTGATCACTCCATCAACCAAATCAACCAAACTGAACCATATCATAGAATCCATACCAAGAATGCCCTAAGCATTCAAAAAATATCAAACAATAGTATCCATCAAGACAATAATGTAACTATACCAGTGTCTCAATGATAGATCTGAGCCCATAGAATGCAGATCTGAAACCTGCCTCATCATCCAAGAGCTTGGTACCAGCCCAAACACAAGTCTTCATCATTCCATCCACTGTACGCACCTTATCCTCATACAACCCGCATGTATATGCGCCCTAGCCCATTACAACCCGCGTATACCTCAGAAACTAGGGTTTTTGAAGCTCCGATACTTTTTCCATCAAGATCTCAGACATTGTTGAAACTTTGATGTGTCCATGAGATCCTCCTCTCACTTTCTTCCTCAAAATAGATCTTCAATCATGCTCAAGAGATCCACACCAACAAGATGCTCTCACAATAAGCTTTCCATCAATACTCCAAAATATATTCACAAGAAGCTCCCCATTGATCCACAAAAAGGATGATCTACAAGAGACCATAGCTATCTTATTTATACTTTCACCCTCTAGGTTACTTAACCCATTTCTAGGTCACTTAACCCATTTTCCTTATTTTAGGGTTAACCACTTTCCATAAATAGAAAGTTCTCCAATATTTATCA
>SNQJ01S0074876.1:10110-34209 GCA_010110895.2 Picea sitchensis
GTATATATACACCTCAAGAAGTAATTCAAAAGTACATTCACACTTTCATTTTATTGAATATATTCATGTGAGTAAGTGATTTGTTGGAATGTTTGCGACGACGAAATATGAGACAACGACAAGTGAAAAGTGCTGGAGTTTCAAGATCATAGAGGAGAGCTAGGGTTTTCTGACGAAACCCTAATTTGGCTGACGCGTGTGGTTCAGATAGCTAGTGTCCCACAAGGCACCCCTGTGGGTCACCTAGTTCTTGTCATGTGAGGCCCCGTGTGACAAGAGGTATTAGTCTCGCAAGGAAAAGACAGGATTGGCGGAAATGCTAGTTCCAGGCTGTTGAGGTCTGAGGAAAGGTTATAGGTCATCACTAATGTGTATCAGGTCAACTACATAGGTAAAGGTATGTTTATGAACTTGTGTTGAAATTTATACTTGGTTATGGTATGGTGCATGCTTGAGGCATGTTTGGCATTGGCACTTGATTGAGGTACATATTGGCTACATGGTTGAGTAAGGTATACTCTTGTATCTGGTTTGATATATGACATATCTTTGAGATGTTGGTATATGGTTGGGGTATACATTTGGTATATGGTGGTATATGCATGAGGGACATGATTTAGTACTTTGAGGCACTTCATTGATGATGTTGTATAGGTCTATACATGATTGATGCTATGGAATATGGTACAGGTTTTATATATGGTTGATTCTCTAGTACATGGTACATGATCGGATACATGATTAGCTACTTATAATTGATGTTATGGTATCTTCATTTGGCATATCTTATGGTACATTATTGATGCATGTTATACTACATTTGTGGGTACACAGTCGATGCATGGTATGGTACAGGTATAGAACTTGTTGATGATCAGTTATAGGTTGATGGAACAATGATAGTGACAGGTTACAGGCTAATGTGACAGTGACAGTGACAGTGGTAGTGGCAGTGATTGTGGTAGTGACAGTTTGGTCTACACTTATATTTCAGGGTGGTAGGATGGGGCAAGGAAATGGGGTTGTGGCCTCATTTTGGTTGGTGCCAGAGAACTCAGGGACTTGTAGCTTCCTTCAGGTTGGAGCCTGAGAATCAGGGGGTTGTACCCTCCTTCTGGTTGGAGCCAGAGAACTCAAGGAGTTGTATCTTCCTTTAGGTTGGATCTTGTAAATAGGGGTTCATAACCTCCTTCCAGTTGTAGTTGGATATAAGTTGGTGCTTCCAATGAATATATTATTTGATATATAAGAAAAGCATTCCATGCTTTTCTCCCATTTGGCTTTCCACGTAAATTCTGGTGTAATGTGTTCATGTGATTTTTTATCACTATTGATTTATATTTTTGATGATATTGAAAATGATAAACTACTGATAAAGTTGAAGATTTTTATTGTGGTTAAAAGTGGTATTAGTGCTCATACTAATTCATCCCCCCCCCTCTCAATATTCCAACACAAGTTATAATCCCATTACACTTATGTGCTAATGTAGGTCGGATATCCTCCATCATAGAATTTGGACATGTGCTTAATGCAAGACAATGCTTCTATTAGTTAAATCAATTAGAATAAGAAAGGATGTTGGCGCAGTAGAATCAGGAAATCCAAAAGAAATAGCAAAAATTCTGGCACGATCAACATCTTAAAAAGAAGTATATCAATGATGAAGGCTTGCTACTTTTATACAACAGTCGAGTAAAAGGAAAACCAAGAAATTTAAAAACTGCATGGTTGGGTTTGTATGTGTTTGAGGACATCCAACCATCAAGAGCATTACAGTTTAAAACCTTGCAAGGGAACCCCTTTAAAAAACTAGTCAATGGGGCTCGCTTGAAAAAATATCATACATAACAGTCTCAAGTCTTGCTGGTGAAAACCTCTTCGAGGGAACCGGTAGGAGTCAACTAGGTTGAAAACCCCTTGGGGAGGCCTATGTCAAAACTAAGAATAAAATTATAAATAAATAAAAGGAAAAAAATAAAAATAAACAAAAAAATAAAAATAAAAATAATCCAAGCAATAAAAGAACCAAAATATTAAGAAAAAACCAAATCTAAAAAAGTAATAAACAAGTTGGTTACCATAATTAGGTACAGAAAATTGTTCAACAACTATAAGTTATATGATCGACTCAAACTAGCAAATCATTCATTCATGCAAAAATTCTTGAATATGAGAAGAGAACATAGCCCATGGTTAGCAAGCAGAAAGGAAATGCAAAAATCAAGAGCAAGTTTAGTGCCCAAACTAGATTTGTGCCATTACTTAAACAAGTGCATGAGTCGATCTATTGAAAGATAAGAGGATCACCCAGTTGAACGAGAAACTTATCAATCCATTAAGTGAAAATTTTAGAGATCAAGCAAGCAGGAAAGATATGAAGCAAGTGATAGTGCAAATAATACTTCAAGCAAACACCGACCCGACCAAGTGGCATAGGAAAATGTCGACGAAGTCGAGCGTACTCCCTGACAAAAATAAATCGACATAGTCGACATAGCCAATCAGTGGGAGTATGTTAACACAATTAATGCTCGATGGGACAAGTCCAACCCCCATATCATCATCAATGCCAGTGTCCACTCACACAAACAAGTAACTACATATAACATAATGATTGAGGCATGTGAATTAATAATGCCACTGGACAAATTAAAGTCCCTGCTCCATATCTTGCCTATAAATTTGGACAAGGAATATGACTTCACCTCATTGTTGTTTACACCATAGCACCCAGGTAATCAAAGCATTGAAATTGAAGCCATGAATCTGACTCCAAAGATTCCAAAATGTCTATCCAACCAATAATAAATCACATATATGCCAAGGATGAGAGGACAAGTAGCAGATTACTTGGTGGAACCAAGAACAAAAGCCAAAATCAACAAAGCAGGTGCGACTAAGCTGGAAGCACATATGCAGAACATTCACGGGGAGCGAATAGAAGAAATTCACTGGTCGCAAAACTGGCAGAATTTCACATCCTTGGGAATGGAAGCTATCATGTGGAAGGAGGAAACAAATTTCCTTGAACAAGCATGAATTTGACATTTTCTAGGGGCGCTGCAAATTGTAGAATTCAACGGCTAGAAGGAAGAAGCTACAAAATTTCTCACCAGTCAGTATCATAATGGAAATATATGGTTAAATTACCCAGTTGGAATCAACGGAGGTCTGAGCCATAGAATAATCAGAATACCACATGGGGGTACAAATGTACACCTGTAAACTAAAATGACTGAATTCAGACCCTCACACGAGGCACTTCAGCCAAAAACTCAAAAGGGTTGTTGATTAATAGAGTAACCAATATCCTTGCAAAATGGACGTGCATAATAATATCTTTATGCTTTACAGTTGTTAATCAAGATTCATATGTGAAGATCACAATTTTTTAACCAATCGGTCAAATCCTTCAGTCGGGTGCTTAGTTTGACTGGGAAGAGCACTTAGCCGCGTTGATCAAAAGAAACTACAAGGACTGTCAAGAGAATGGTCGGGCCATCAAATTCCCATCGCTCCTAATCTAGCTCGCCATGAGCCAAGTCGACCTAGTCATGGAACCTTCATTTACTCTCAAATAGACCTCGACTATGAACAAATACATCACTTTTGCACCAAGAATAGTTGGATCATCAGAGTCTCCCCCAACCGAGGTAATGTTTAAGTGTTGGGTAAATCATGTAAAGAATGTCTCCCACAAGTGGAGAGTGGAACAGAATGTTCGACATGCCTTA
This sequence comes from Picea sitchensis, assembly GCA_010110895.2. NCBI lineage: Eukaryota > Viridiplantae > Streptophyta > Pinopsida > Pinales > Pinaceae > Picea > Picea sitchensis. The sequence goes on from SNQJ01S0074876.1 coordinate 13,848, forward strand.
CCACCGAGTTACCACATTCAATTAAGCCTCTAGTACAATAAACTTTGGTGTGGAGTCAGTGGAGGGCCAACACCAAAAGAGTTATAATATCAATCGATGAATCTCCAAATATTTCAGTAGCTTGACGGAAAATTGGTTTTCCAAACACATATCCCACTAGAAGTATTGAGTGATAAGTCTACCATCTTAACACATTTGAAAGATGGATAATAGGAAGAAGAAAGTGAAGTGGCCTTATATACCATCTATTGGAAGTATGATTTTCCAACCAACATTCTGGAAAGAGACTACATCGTGCTATGCACACATAATACCATCAAGATAGATATATTGGGAAGAACATTCTATTGTCTTGTATTCATGCTTAGATAGGTATTTATACAATGATATGGATGGTTGGAGAGGTTTCACCTTCTCTAACTAGTCATCCATGTATACCCATGTTGACGGACAAATTAGTCAATGCGGACACAGACCAATCTCCTTGGATTGGGAACCCAAATCTAGAAAAAAACAACATAGAACATATTACTTTCCTTAGATTCATACAATAAAAAATACTAATAAGGACCCATACCATTTTACTGATGGTTTTCCTTGCTAATTGTGGCTCTCATCTTGATTCATAGGCTTTTGAAGGAAAACATGTATAAGAAAAAAAGACAATCAGTGAAAGCAACAATAGTACTTAGACAAATCTATACAAATGACCAAGGATAAATGTAATAAAGATAATGAACAATGAACAATATTTATAGGAAAGGAAACATGTTACTACATTAATAATAGAGGAAGAGTTACAACCAATGCCTTGGTGTTGTGAGGCCCCTTGCAACGGTTCATTGCTCCAATACCCACATTGGTTCCATGAGTTCCATCACCATCAATTGAATACATTGACACAAACTGAATCTCTTGAGGCCAAAGAGTTACTAACAGTCTCTTAATCACAAATCATAAGCTAAAGGTATTAACCAGTATTCATTACTAATGATTCTCCATTAGCTATTATCCTTTCCTCATGAGATAAGTCTTCATTTATATATTGAAGAGAAAAGGATAAGGAGGTTAGGATGAGAGGTTAGGATCTCTCCAAATCAGGAGTACGGGTGAGATCCAAACCGATAAGAGGACACCTCATCTTTGAAGTTTATTTTCTAGAAAATTCACAAATTTCTCCTTTTTCCTTTCTTTCAAATACTATCGCACCCTGTGAACTAGCAACATGAGACATTGTCGCAGTCCACAATGGTGAAACATTCGTGATGCAACATGTGATACTTTCATAAATTAGGGTTTTCAATGGTTGACTTCATTCAGAAAAAGGCCTTTCTTCAATGATCATGGATTTTAAACTTTAAATGATGGAGACTAGGTGAACATCATCAATTGTGACAAAATAATGTGTAACGGAATTCCCTCCAAAGTATGAAGCTATAAAGGGGTGATAGTTGAAATACTTTGTCATCTGGGTATTGAAACAAAGAACACATCGGTTGGAGACCTGTCAACAACAAACAAGGAATTACAATATCATTACTGAGGTAGGAATTCCCATACTCATAATACAAGTGACTCAAAGCATAAGTTCTTACAAACAAACATCCGTGTCAAGTTTTATAGGTCATGGCCACAAAAATACATCATGTAGTTCCATTCCATTATGTCTCAAATCTGAACATATCAACCAAAATTACATTGTGGATCTATTTCATAACAACTCAAATTTGAACATATCCATGAGACATACATTATGGATCTATGCAACAGTTCATACTCAAAATACTCCATTGCAACTTGGATCTATTAGATAGGATCTAGGGTCTTCATCTCTATTGTTCCATAGTAGAAACATGGTAGAAACCATATGATTATCGACCAATGATAAAAGTCGTTAACAGATGTGAAAGGAACCATCAATAATGGTTATGGCCCTTAAGGTACATAAGCACATTCTATTGACTATGAATAGATAATTTGAAGTTGAGCACCCATACAGTCATTTGATCAAAGGTCAATGATGAAAACATGTTTTCAAAGGAGAGGAAATTTTTATATTGAGGCATGCAAATCCCAAAGTACTATAAAGTTTCTAAACCAACTTTCTAGATAATGTGTTGAAGTCGATAGGAAGTGATTCATCACAGGAGGGCCTTGATCTATCCCCCATTAATGATGAGAAACTATCCCCCATTAACGATGAGAAACAAGTAAAAATATTTGAAGATCATAGCACATAGTGATTTAGGACTGACTCGGGGATGGTAGACACTGTAAAAGGATTAATAATTGCAAAAAAGGGTCGACATGATAGAAGGCTTTTTTTGTTTGGACTTTTCTTGAACATATTGATGACGAAAATTGTCTTGTCAGCACTGAATCAAAAAGAGGATCACATACCAAAGTATAAATTTATGGAGGAGTATGATCAACAGGAGACAAGTGGATTTCCCAACCTTGACATAAGGAGTGAAAGGGTGTCATGTTCAAGAGCAACTCGTTGCTAAACTTAATACAAATTTTATACATTTTCCGTTCCCAATTTTCCCCCACCATTTCTAGCGAGTACATCTTTATTTTTACACAAGCTTGAGGAGGATAGAACATGCTTGTAGTATAATATCATCCTTTGAAGTATTTTTAACGAACCTTAGGAAGGAATGGTTTGGTCCCATATGGGTCTTTCAATGTATGTTTTGCGAGTCCAAAGAAAGTAAACTCCGTGGTATTTCATGATTAGGGAGTTTGAAAAACACTTAAAGAAAAATCCAAGATTAAGTTTTCGTAAATTTAGTCTCACAAGCCCAAAAAAGTATAAAACAATACCTAGGAGAACTCTTCTAGCCATGATCGACTAGAGTATTCATTTTTCGTAATTAATTGCACTCAGCCCGAAAAAGGGTTAAACTAATACTGAATAGATGCTCTTTGAAATTATTTAACGAATGTGAAAGGAAGTAATTTCGCTCGGTAATATTTTCATATTCAAAGAGTTTCAAAAGAGATTAAAGAAAACTCCCAAAGGATTCCTCTTTCATATAGTTTTTTTTGTTTTTCTTTTAACGAGTTCGGATAAAAAAAAACAAAAAAAACAAAAAAAAAAAACTATAAAAGTACACTCAGTTGCAGCTTATGTCTCATGTTTGACCTGTAATCTACACAAATTAGGGTTAGAACCATCATATCCACCTAAAAACTATATCAACCAATGAGAAATTATATAAAATGGTAAGAAATAAAATAAAATATTTAAATAATATCCACTTTTCGTTAAAAAGGGATAAAGTAATTTTATTTTTACCATTTGGTTTTTAGTTGTTTTGTTATCGACATGTAGTGATATATAAAAGCCATAGAATTTGTATTGTCTCAAAACATTTTGTAAACTTTTTGCTAAACTCTTAATACAAAATGACTTCTAAATCAACTTATTTTATACAATGTGTTTGTTGGACACACCAACCACACTTAGAGGGGGTGAATGAGTGTGATGCTCTTTTTCAAACTTCCCTTCACAAAACTCCTTAGTTAGCAATCACCATTTAATCATTACTTATTGTTGTCATTTGTAACCAGTTAAATGTGAACATATATCAACAACATATACCACCAACATATATCATCAATAAGTCATCACCACAAGGAACACAACGAACAGAAGATGTATGTACAATTTTCTTTTTATTACAGACTACAATCATCGGGTTATCAGCAACAACTGAATAGAGTTACAACTCCACAAGAGCACCAACTCTACAATGCAAGAATCATCTTACACAACTCAGCACCAACTAAGAAGAGGAATCAATCCTCAACAAATACCAATCTGTCAACAGGTACGCAACATGTCAGTAGTGCAACACGTGTATGTACACTCCCTATCAGTAGTACAACTCGCGTATGTATGCGGCCTGTCTGTACTACAGCCTGCGTATTCCTTCTAAGAAATTAGGGTTTTCTCTCCATGAAAAAATCAGATCCTCTGCAGCCTTCAGCCACATCAACCTATGTTTATCACTGTACCATAACCAATCTCAACACATCCATACTCTCCAACAACTTACTCATGCTCCTCAATCATATAATATGAATGCTACTCAAACATAAGTAACCAACATACTATGACAACCATATTAGTACTGAAACATAAGAGTGTTTCTCACTCTATCAATAAACCAACATAACCATATCACAACAACCATACCAAGAATTCCTTAAGAATTCACCATACAATAAGAAAGAGTATCCATCAAGACAACTATATAATCATACCAGAGTTTCTATGGCAAATCTGAGCCCATAGAATGCAGATCTAGAACTTCTTCAGACTTCAAGAACCCGGCACCATCTCACACTCAAATCTTCATGACTTCATCAACTGTATGTGCTCTATCTTCCTTCAACCCGCATGTGTACGTGCTCTGGCTCACTACAACCTGTGTATGTACGCTCTCTGGCCCACTATTGCTCGCGTACTCCTTCAAAAAATAGGGTTTCTGAACTTCCCAAACTTTCATCGTCAAGATCTAATACTTACAGAAACTTTGATGCATCCATGAGATCATCCAGCCACTCTCTCTCTCTCAGAATATATCTTCAATATATGCTCAAGAGATATTTTCACAAGAGACCCTTGCCTCTTATTTATACTCTCCAAGTAGCTTCCTTAGAAGAATTTTCTAGGTCACTTTGTCCACATAGTCACTTATGTCCAACTTTTCCCAATTTTCCACTTGTCCGTGTATCTAATATCCACTTGAACACTTAACCCACTTTCCTCATTTTAGGGTTAACCTTCTCATAACTACTTTCCATAATTAGAAAGTTCTCCATTTAAATAATTTTCCTTTACTTTGTTACTTTACTTTATTATTTAAATAATCCTCTTTGATTTTGTCACTTCACTTTATTATTTAAATAATCCTCTTTCTTTGCAAGCACTTTGACTTCTTTGACCTATTGGGGCTTCAAGCCAACATATGAGGGTCCTCCAACTTTGTAAGGCCATAACTTTCAAACCTTGAGGAGTTATGTGATGTTCTACATACCACCAGAAATGACATGACAAGCACTATCCATCTAGGATAGTTTAACTAAAAAAATCATTAATATTCATCTCATTATTCAACAATTAAGTATGGGTTCTCTAACCATACTTCTAGGATAACTCAATCGCAAAGTGTCTTCCCGTGAGGGATTTCACCATAATGGGACCACTTTGGAGTTCATCCTTTTATACTTCCTATCAAGACAATAATGAGTCATCTTTACAACAATCCAACTATGCATCATATATCACTGAAACCACATCGATCCATCTTCATCTATGCATCATATATCAATGACAACTCATTGATCCATCTTCATTTATGCATCATATATCAATGAAAACTCATTGATCCATATGCATGACATCATATGACTATGATTCCACTTGTCATCAATCCATTCACATCAAGGAAAATACATATTACATCAATATGTTATGACAAGGCATTGTTCCTTTGACATCAATCAATCCCTTGACATCAATCCTATGATATCAATCATTTGACATCAATGACAGCATGATCCAACAATCGCCCCCTTTGGCATTGATGTCAATACCAACATTGATGTCAACACCAATCATTGATGTCAACACATAGACAAGGCATTGCTCTACATCAATAGTCATCTCAATCAATGTGACTATCTCTCCCCCTTTGACATCAATGGGAAAGGGTAGTTCTCTCCTTGGGCCTGCTCCCCCTGCCTGAATGCCTTTGATCTTCCTCTCAATAATATTTCCCCTTTTGAACAAGGGATATCAATCTGATGTAATGCTAAAGATATATAGCTCATGCTCCCCTTGGAACCATGCCTATTTCCTCTGCATCTGATAAATCTCTCCTCCTGGAATCATGGGAAGAAGAATGACTCCCCCTATGGATATGTCTCCCCCTATCTTCTCTGCAATATGAACAATATGTTACTGCTGCAATATGCTTATTCTGCAAATGCTATTGCTCAACCGAAACATAGATCAACTTCTCTTTTTACAACGATCCTTGGAAATGTCCATGCATCAAACTCGTGCCATACCATACATCATGAATCAAAAGATATTTCAACAATGAAATAGAGAATCATGAACAAAACATCAACCAAGTACATCATGTACCAAATTGTGTGCCAACCATGTGCAACACCCATGTACATCAACTTTGTACATCAACACCATACAATGTGTCAACCATGCACAACACCCATGTATATCAACCATGTACATAAATACCATACAATATACCATAAGATATCACCAATGGATTGTATCAACCATATGCCAATAACATGTGCCAACTGTGTATCATCCATGTGCTCCTACCAACATGCCAACCATGTGCCATAAAAAAGTGTCATATGATTCTACCATGAATCAAGTGTCGCAACCATCATCTCAATCAATCAAGTGTCTCAACTATATCATCCCATATATCATGTACCAAAGTATATGCTAAACTAGTAATACCAATGGTGTACTTTAGTCAAGTACTATCATCCACATACATATACCATCTATGGGTGCATCAATCATTGCACTAATCATGTATCACCATCTGTCCCAAGCAAGTGCATTAACCATGCACCAATACCACAACAAGATGAACTACAATCAAGATGTGTTCTCATGAATGCCATATCAACCATATACCATGTGTCAATCATACTGCTAGTAAGTGCCTTTAACAATGTACCAAAAGTGTACCAATCATGCATCAACTATAGATAAAGCTATGACTCATCAATGATGTACAATATGATCAACTCATCAACTACATGTCCCACTATGTAGCCCATCCATATGCCAAATTTATGCACCAAGATATCCAACAAATATTCTTCCAATAATACATCATAAGATATATCAATGAAACTCAAATATGTACCAGCCATGTACCCCAACAGATCAACATCAATCTCCATTCACTATAGTAAATACTAGCATCCAATAATACATGTACTAGAAGTGTGTCTCGGATCAATGACATCTCTAGCTAGCATCATCATGATAAATCTCATAACTAAAGTGCCATAACTTCACTGTCACAACCAGTATTGTTCTTCAATAGAAAAATGTCTCAATCCACACTCTAGGGTTAGTAGCATGCATCCAAGATGGTCTTTCAACACTCAACCATATGTCACCACCATAAATACATGAATTATGTATCTCAACATGTAATCATGAAAACTTGTAGAAAACAATGTTAGACCCTACAACAAACCATGTCAGACCCTGCAACATAAAGTTATACCATCATACCATGCTGCAACTTTATGCATAGCCTTTTTCAAGGCTTTACCACAGATACACAACCTATTGCACAAACAATTCGTGTATGTACGCGACCTATTCATAGGTAAGCTCGCGTATGTACGCGATTGTTACCATTGTAACCTGTGTATGCTTCTGAAGATGAAAAACTTGAGCTTCCCTTAAGGCTGCCATTCTGTTCTAACTGTTCAGTTTTCTTCACCCACTTCTAAATGTGTCCCAGCTTCTCATAACTTGAGCTCTGAGCTTCCATTTTTTCAAAAATGTCTTCCTTCCTAACTTCATGTCTTCTTCTAGTCATGCTATATGAATTCCTCATCATGGACTTTCTTCTTGTGTTATAACAATCCTGAGATTTGTGACCAAATCCACTATAGCTATAGCATCTCATGGTGTGACAATGAATAACAATGTTTCCTACTTGATTACATCTCCAACACCTTAGGGTGTTATCAAATCTTTCATATCTCTCCTTGCATAAAAACTACATTCCAAATCTTTGTGACCATATTCATTACATGAGTAACAGTGACCATGAAAAACATTTTCATGCCTTTGCTTTGGTCTCCATCTTGAATGTGTCTCTTATTTTTGAGGTGTAAAGATGACTTCTCAATGTCTTCCTTGCTTTGTTCTTTTGAAACTTTCCTTTCCTTGTGTAGATGGTTGACTTGCAACATCATTTCCATCCTTTGAGAGTGAGGGACATATCTCATGTTTCTTTGAGGTGCTTGCTTCAACATGTGTGGCTACTTTGTTGTATCGAAGACCTGATTTATCATTTGGTGATCTTTGACTATCCAAGATCTCATTCAAGATTGTTGAGCTATTCAAGAATTTGTTTGACTTCTCTACTTTCTTTCTAAGATTAACAACTTCAGCTTCCAACTTATGACATTACTCTTCCTTTTCATTTACTTGATTCTTTAATAGTTCCTCTATTCTTTTGGCTTCTTCAATTTGGGTCTTGAGATTGACATTAACTTCAAGAATTTTACTAATCTCATCATCTAGCTTCTTATTCTCTTATATTTCATTCCTTAGTCTTTTGATTTCTTCTTCTTTTTCTTCTAATACAGTCTTTTTACTGTCTTCTTGTTCCTTGAGCATTTCCTTTAACTTCAAGATATGCCTTTGATTCTTCTTAAGAAACTTTTTAGTGTTATCGGAAATATAGCTATATTCTATGTAACAATGGGCATAGTTGTATTCAAATAGACCCCATTCAAATTTTCTTTTAAGCTCTAATAGTTATTCTTATACTTTTTCAATGGGATAACCATTATCTAACTCTACACATACTATCTCTAGATTTTCTTCTTCACTTGTAGAGAAATATTCAACATCATCACATTTTGAAATATTGCAATTAGGGTTTTTTGGAGATTCTTTACTTTCATTGATCTTGATGGAATTATCTTCAAGGTCTTCCTTTTTGCAAATATCATCACATTTAGAATCATTGCAAATTGATGCTTTTGGAGATTCTTTACCTTCATTGTTCTTGATGGAGTTGTCTTTAGTGTCTTCCTTCTTGCTTTGGTATGTCTCCTATAGCTTTAGCCATAGATCCTTGGCGGTAGTGCATTGTCCCATGCTCTCTTTGATAGAACTTGAGAGTCCACTAAGAATGGTCTTGAGAGCTAATGCATCATTCTTCTTTTCTTTCCTTTGAGCTGCAAACTTTGACTTGTTCTTCAAAGGAACTGATCCACCAATAGTTGCCTTCCAAATACTCGCTCCTATTTCCTTCAAGTGCACTTTCATTTCTATTCTCCATGTAGAATAATTTTCCTCATTAAGGATTGGAACTTCATCATCCATTTTTGTGTCCATGGATATCCTCCAAGCTTGTTAAGGCTTATAGTGAAGGTCCATTATGATACCAATTGTTGGACACACCGACCACACTTAGAGGGGGGGGGTGAATGAGTGTGATGCTATTTTTGAAACTTCCTTTCACAAAACTCCTTAGTTAGCAATCATGATTTACTCATTACTTATTGTTGTCATTTATAACCAGTTAAATGTGAACATACATTAACAAAATATATGAACAACATATGTCATCAATAAGTCATCACCACAAGGAACACAAAGAACACAAGATGTATGTACAATTTTATTTTTATTACGGACTACAATCCTTGGGTTATCAACAACAACTGAATAGAGTTACAACTCCACAAGAGCACCAGCTCTACAATGCAAGACTCGGCTTACACAACTCAACACCAACTGAGAAGAGGAATCAATCCTCAACAGATTCCAATCTGTCAACAGGTATGTGACCTGTCATTAGTGCATCACGTGCATGTACGTGCCCTACAAGTAGTACAAATCCGGTATGTATGCGACATGTCTGTACTACAACCTGCATATTCCTTCTGAGAAATTAGGGTTTTCTCTCCATGAAAAATCAGATCCTTTGTAGCCTTCAGTCACATCCACTTTTGTCTTTCACTGTACCATAACCAATCTCAACACATCCATATTATCCAACAACTTACTCATGCTCCTCAATCATACAATATGAATGCCACTCAAACATAAGTAACCAACATACTATGGAAACCATATCAGTACTGAAACATAAGAGTGTTGCTCACTTTATCAATAAACCAACATAACCATATCACAAAATCCATACCAAGAATGCCTTAAGCATTCACCATACAATAAGCAAGAGTATCCATCAAGACAACTATGTAACCATACCAGAGTTTCTATGGAAGATCTAAGCCCATAGAATGCATATCTGGAACTTCTTCAGACTTCAAGAACCTGACACCATCTCACACTCAAATCTTCATGGCTTCATCAATTGTATGTGCTCTGTCTTCCTTCAACCCGCGTGTGTATGCGCTCTGGCTCACTGCAGCCCACGTATGCATGCTCTCTGGCCCACTGTTGCTCATGTACTCCTTCAGAAACTAGGGTTTCTGAAATTCTAAAACTTTCACCGTCAAGATCTCAGACTTACAGAAACTTTGATGCGTCCATGAGATCCTCCATCCACTCTCTCTCTCTCAGAATAGATATTCAATATATGCTCAAGAGATATTTTCACAAGAGACCCTTGCCTCTTATTTATACTCTCCAAGTAGCTTCCTTAGAAGCATTTTCTAAATCACTTTTTCCACATAGCCACTTTATCCACATAGTCACTTATGTCCAACTTTGCCCAATTTTCCACTTGTCCATGTATCTAATAGCCACTTGAAAACTTAACCCACTTTCCTCATTTTAGGGTTAACCTTCTCATAACTACTTTCCATAATTAGAAAGTTCTCCATTTAAATAATCTTCCTTGACTTTGTTACTTAACTTTATTATTTAAATAATCCTCTTTGATTTTGTCACTTCACTTTATTATTTAAATAATCCTCTTTCTTTGGAAGCACTTTGACTTTTTTGACCTTTTGGGGCTTCAAGCCAACATATGAGGGTCCTCCAACTTCATAAGGCCATAACTCTCAAACCATGAGGAGTTATGTGGCGTTCCACATACCACCAGAAATGGCATGACAAACACTACCCATCAAAGATAGTTTCACTGACAAATTCATTGATCATCATCTCATTATTCCATAATTAATTATGGGTTCTCTAACCATATTTCTAGGATAACTCAATCAAAAAGTGTCTTCCCGTGAGGGCTTTCACCATAAGGGCACCACTTTGGAGTTCATCCATTTGTACTTCCTATCAAGACAATAATGATTCATCTTTACACCAATCCAACTATGCATCATATATCAATGAAACCACATCGATCCATCTTCATCTATGCATCATATATCAATGACAACTCATTGATCCATTTTCATCTATGCATCATATATCAATGACAACTCATTGATCCATTTGCATGACATCATATGTCTATGATTCGACTTGTCACCAATCCATTCACATCAAGGACAATACATATTACATCAATATGCTATGACAAGACATTGTTCCTTTGACATCAATCAATCCCTTGACATCAATCCTATGACATCAATCATTTGACATCAATCACAACATGATCCAACGGTGTTATGTGTTTGAATTTAACAAATGTTGCAAATGTCTATATAGTACATAATTAGCCAAAGCATATGTTAATGTATTTAGATTTATTGGAATGTGTTGATACTCTAAATAGTCAAACTCTCTTTCCAAGAGACAAACCCTTAAATATACTCATAATAGGGTAGGACTTATGATAGAATAAATGTTACTTAACTGGAGTACTACAAGTTGAGATTCAAGCCGAACAACTAATTGACGAATGCCAAGTGAAATGGATTCAATCAAGAGTTCAATGACTGCTCTATATTCCACGATATTATTAGTTGCACGACCAAGGCATATACCATGTAGACTTATCAACTCATTGGTAGGTGTGTAGATTTCCCATGCAGCAAATGCAAGGTTTTGAGTATTGCATCTAGCACAATCAGTAAAGCCAATGTAAGGTAAAGGGAGATCTGACATATGCAAATCAATCACAATGCAAGATAAGCAACAGAAGATAGAAATCGTTTGCAAAAAGCAAAAAGATAGCACACCAAAAATATGGTACAACATATACAAAGCGCTTATGTAGAATGACTCTAGGCATAGTAATTTTTAAGGTAAATCCCATTTATGGGTTCACCCAAAGGAATTCCATCGTAATCGACTAGCTCATGGGATATTTTTTCCAATACAAGCTTAACAATATAAGGGCCATGCCACATAGGCTTGAATTTACCTGCTCCCAATATTTGACGATATTAAAAGTCATTTTGTTTTAAGAGTTTAGCAAAAAGTTTACAAAATGTGTTGAGACAATATAAATCCTATGGCTTTTATATATCGCTACATGTCAATAACAAAACAACTAAAAACTAAATGGTAAAAATAAAATTAATTTTACCCCTTTTTAACAAAAAGTGGATATTATTTAAATATTTTATTTTATTTTTTACCATTTTATATAGTTTCTCATTGGTTGATATAGTTTTTAATCATATATGATGGTTCTAAACCTAATTTGTGCAGATTACAGGTCAAACATGAGACATAAGTTGTAGCCGAGTGTATTTTTATAGTTTGTTTTTCAAACTCGTTAAAAGAAAAACAACAAAAACTATATGAAAGAGGAATCTTTTGGGAGTTTTCTTTAAGTTTTTTTCAAACTCTTTGAATATGAAAAGATTATCAAGCGAACTTGTTTTCTTTCACGCTCATTAAGGAATTTGAAAGATCATATATTCAGTATTAGTTTAACCATTTTTCGGGTTGAGTATGATTAATTACGAAAAATGAATACTCTATTCAATCATGGCTAGAAGAGTTCTCCTAGGTATTATTTTATACTTTTTCAGGCTTGGGAGACTAAATTTACAAAAAATTTAATCTTGGAGTTTTGTTTAAGTGTTTTTCAAACTCCCTAAACATGAAATACCACTAAGTTTACTTTTTTTGGACTCGTAAAACATACATTGAAAGACCCATATGGGACCAAACCATGCCTTCCTAAGGTTCATTAAAAATACTTCGAAGGACTCATCTAAAGGATGAGCTTATACTACAAGCATATGTTATCCTCCTCAATCTTGTGTAAAAATAAAGAGGTACTTTCCAGAAATGGTGAGGGGAAATTGGAAAGGGAAGATGTATAAAATTTGTATTAAGTTTAGCAGTGAGTCACTCTTGAACATGACACCCTTTCGCTCCTTGTGTGAAAGTTGGGAAATCCACTTGTCTCTTGTTGATCATACTCCTCCACAAATTTATACTTTGGTCTGTGATCCTCCTTTTGAGTCAGTGCTGCCAAGACAACTGTTGTGCCATCAATATGTTTAAGAAAAAGTACAAACAGAAAAAGCCTTCTATCACATCGACCCTTTTTGCAGTTCTTAAGCATTTTATAGTGTTGGTCATCCCTAAGTCAGTCCTAAATCACTATATGCTCTGATCTACTTCAAATATGTATACATGTTTCACGGCGTTGATGGGGGATACATCAAATCCCTCCTGCGATGAATCACTTCTTATTGACTTCAACACATTGTCTAGAAAGTTGGTTTAGAAACTTTACAGTACCTCGGGACTTGCATGCCTCAATAGCAAGTTTCCTCGCCTTTGATGACAGGTTTTCATCATTGACCTTGAATCGAATGATTCTATGGGTGCTTGAATTCAACTCATATATTCTCACTCAATAGAATGTACTTATGTACCTTAAGGGCCATCATCATTATTGATGGTTCATTTCACATCTGTTAAGAGTTTTCATCATTAATCGGTAATCAGATGGTTTCTACCATGTTCAACTTCGACACCTTTATTCACATGATTATATTCATACTATGGAACAGTAGAAATGAAGATTGTGGATCCTATATGTTAGATCCAAGTTGTGATGGAGTATTTTGAGTATGAATTGTTGCATAGATCCACAGTGTATGTCTTGTGGAATGTTTAGATTTGAGTCTTTATGACATAGATCCACAGTGTAATTTTGGTGGCTATGTTCAAATTTGAGACATAATGGCATGGATCCACGGTGTATTTTTGTGGCCATGACCTATCAAACTTGACATGGATATTTGTATGTAAGAACTTATGCTTTGATTCACTTATATTTTAAGTATGGGAATGCCTACCTCAGTAATGATATTGTAATTCATTGTTTGTTATTGACAAGTCTCCAACCGATGTGTTATTTGTTTCAATATCCACATGGAAAACTATTTCATCTATCACTCATTTCTAGCTTCATACTTTGGGGGGCATTTTGTTACATATTATTTTGTCACAACTTATGATGTTTGCCTACTCTCCATCATTTAAAGCTTAAAATCCATGATCATTGAAGAAAGGTCTTTTTCTGAATGAAGTCAACCATTTAAAACCCTAATTTATGAAAGTGTCACATGTTGCATCACTGCAACATGTGACACCCTTAAGTGTCAAATGTTGCACCACTACAGACTGCGACAGTGGCTCATGTTTCTAGTTCACAGGGTGTGAAATTGTTTAAAATAAAGGAAAAATGAGAAATTCAAGAAGTTTCTAGAATAAAAGCTTCGGAGATGAGGTGTCTTCCAATCGGTTTGGATCTCACACGTTGATGCAGGAGCGTCGCCTCCAAATTCAAAATGCAAACGTGGAGACAAAGGAATGGCATCTCAGCATGACAGAGTTTCAAATCAGAAATTAACTCAGAATTAAATCGAGTTGTCGAGATATTTTTGAAAACAACATTTTTAAATATGTTGTGTTTATAAAGTCGTGAAGGACTGTAAGGGGTTGAAAATATAGAGTGTTGACTCTTATCTAGCAATAACTATTATTTATTTTAATAGGACAGAGTAGGTAACTGCTAAGAGTTTGATAGGATAGGTTGCAGACAAGATGACAAGAGCTTGTGGAGCCAGTCCTTAGATAGTTTGTTGTTGCATTGTAAAAATAGTGTGAAAATTAGGAGAATGAGATAGAGATCAAAGAGATCAGTAGAACATAGTAGAGTAGAATAAATACTATGTAATTTGTTTTCATGAATGAATAGAACATAAAGAATTGTCCCAAATCCTAGGACTATGTTCATTTGATGTATGAATGAATGAGTGTTATATTCTGTGTGTGTGGTTATTTTCATTTTCGTTCATGTATGATTGTTTGATAGGTTGACTGTATGAGTTTGTGACGAAACTGGATGAGTTTCAATTGTTTCTCTTCTAACACTCGTATGTAAGATGTGCATCTCGAACAAAAATAGTGCATTTGTTGAGTCTCAGAGTGAATCAGAGAAGTTCAAGGAGAACAAAAGAAACTTAGACCAGGTGCAAGGTGTGCACAGCGTCAAAGAGCGACCAAGAATCGAAGAACTCGAAACGGAGGAACGCCAGGTGGGCGAGAAGAATTTCTTTTCAATAAATCCTTCGATCTGAGTTATCAAAAGCCCGAGAATGCAAGGTGTGCGTGGGAAGTCGAAATCCTTTAAGGATCAAGCTTATAAGAGATAGAACTTTTTCATAAGTGTTGGCGAGATCCAAGAGTCGAAATCGTGGGAGGAGCAAAGGTTCGAAACCTTTGAACACTTAGAAAATCTTATGAGTCAGAGAGATCAGAAGCTTAGAAGGAGGAGTGATATTAGTCATTGGATCACAGTTCAAGGGATCAACAACTATCTGATTTGTGTAAGGTGCACGAGCCTTAACGCTTCGCACACACAAGAGAGAGAACTTATCAAGGTTTAAGACTTGATATTTCCGAAGCCCAAAAGGTCGAAGAGTCGAGGCAGGATCTCAATCGTCCGATCAGCAGGAACAGATCTGAGCTGTCATATTGTTTGAGGTAAGCTTCAAACATCGGATTGACCAGGTGAATCTGAGCCGTCAAATATCGTGAGCTAAGAAGGAGGCAAGTTTGAAACTTGAGATTCCTGAAGCGCGAAGGGTTGGAGCGAATATGGACCATTGGATCTAGAAGAATACATGTCGGTGGGTTGTGAGATCTAGAGGAAGGCAAAAGGTGAAGTGTTAAAACACTTGAAGCACAAATATTCGAAGAGTCGTGGGTCGTCGATCTGTAAGGGGACACTTGTCAACAGATCGTGAGCTCTAGGTAAATTAGTTGTGGAGTTTCAGTTGAGAACTGAGATTGTCGAACCCTGAAGACCTGATGTGATTCAGAGTCTTTAGATCTAGGAGAGATGTGGCATAGATCCATGCACTCCGAGTAAATTCACGAAGTAATCCTTGATCGTTAGATCAAGAGGACACGTGGCAGAAATCTGCATACTTTACGGAGAGAGAAAAGTTGAGAGTTGAAAAGTCTGAAGTTTGGGTACGTGAAGGGATCACAACCATTGATCCTAGGAGGACACGTGTCAGTGGATTAGAGTCTTCGAATAAAATCCAAAGAGGGAGCTCGGTTTGAGATTTCAAAACCCCGAAGTCTGGAATTGCGAAGAGATCACATCCGTTGATCTCAAAGGGACAGATCTGGCCCATGGATTTGGTAGACGCGGATCAGAACCGTCAGTACATGAAGTATCATCAATATCGCGAGATCGACGATCCCGTAGCATTGCAGAGATAGGAGTTGCGTGGAGTTTAAAATATTGAGGGTAGGACGCAATCCAAACCGTGGTTTCATCAAGAGGACACATGGAGGCTTGAGAAGAATTGCGGGCCCAAAAGTAGTTTGACTTCAAATCGATTGTGGCCGCGCCCTCAATCGCATAGTCATCACCAAGGTCACATCAAAGAGGGCTTATCTGACAAGGAGCCAACGCCCAACACTCTAAGATTTTGCAGGAGGGCAAAAGGAAAGGTCATGAGTATCATAAGATTGCACCAGAAGGCCGAAAGGACCTGTGTTTGATTAATATGTGGGACTATCAAGGTCCTAAAGAGTCATTTGACTCAGAGAATTGGAGATCCTTTGACCACGAGGTCACTCATCCCTACGGGAGAGTAGGGGGGTTGCATCAAGTGGTATCAGAGATGATATTGAGTTTGTTTGCAGACAACAGAAAAATGAGAAAGGAGAAGAATTGATATCATTTGTGGTATCAAGAAAATTTGATTTTTGTTTGTAGGTGACGCAGTGGAATCATGCCACCTAGAAGGCACAGAGCGAATGTAGAAATGGAAGAAGAAATGAGGCGACTTTGAATGAGAATAAACGCCATGGAAACAATGTAGAGAAGAGCACCAGACGTTGTAGATATCAGTGAAGCTGAGAGCAAAGAAGTAGAAGTCAAAGAAAATGTAGCAGAGGATGTTGCACAATATCGCTTAATAAAATGTGTTTCAAAGATAAGAGCCAGAGCAAGAATAGAGGTACCAATGTATGAAGGAAATTTGGAAGTTGAAGAATTGTTAGATTGGGTACATTCTATGGACAAATACTTTGATTATGAATATGTCGAAGAAGAGAAGATGGTGAAGCATGTAGTGACAAGACTGAAAGGTCATGAAGCATTATGGTGGGATGAACTACAAGCCGACTACAGGAGAAATGGTAAGAAGAAAATTAAAAGCTGGGATAGGATGGTAGCTAAGATGAAAGCCAAATTTATCCCAAAGGACTATCAAATCAATCTATTCAGGAGATTGCAGAACCTGAGACAACAAAGCTTACCAGTGAAGGAGTACACGGAGGAGTTTTACAGACTGAACATCAGGGTTGGACAGAAAGAGAATGAAAATGAAAAGACAACCATATACATCAATGGGCTGAGATATGAAATACAAGAGGAGATCAACATGATGTATGTTAGTAAATTCGAGGATGATTATCAAGCAGCCTTGAAAGATGAAGAAACATTGGCCAAGAAACAAAGCCAATGAAACAAAGGAGGAAATTCAAGCAGAGGTAAGGGAACCAGCAGAGAGAAGTTCCAGAAACCGAAGCATGAAGCTGACAAACAACATAGTCACCATGAGAAAGGTGGAAGCTCTAAAGAAGGACAACACGAAGGAAGAAGTTCATTTTCTAGAGGAAGAGGAAGAGATAGAGGAGGCGTAGTTAAATGTTATACTGATGGAAAGCAAGGGCACAAGTCTTGGGAATGTCCCGAGAGAAAGAAAGAAGGAGGAGGTGAAGCACACGTTGTTGAAGCACATAAACATGTGGAAGCAGAAGCAATAGAAGGAGGAAAGAACCTCATGATGAGGAAGATTCTTCTTAAACCATAGAAGGAATCAGAGGAACCAGTTCAGCGAACAAGTCTGTTCAAAATTGCTTTCAAGGCGAAAGACAGAGTTTGCAAGGTGATCCTAGAAAGTGGGAGCACTGAAAATCTAGTATCCACAGAGATGGTGGAGAAGCTGGAGTTGAAGACAACTGTACATACAAACCCATAAAAGGTATCATGGTTGCAGAAAGGAAATCAAGTAATGGTAAGTCAACAATGCCAAGTTGAATTTAAAATAGGAGGTTATAGGGATGAAATATTATGTGATGTAATTCCTATGGATGTCTGTCATATTTTATTGGGGAGACCATGGCAGTTTGACAGAAAAGTTATTCATGATGGAAGAAAGAATACCTATACCTTTGAAAAGAATGGTAGGACACATATGTTGTTACCAATAGAAGACAAAGAGAAAAAGAGGGAAGCTAGTTCAAGCATACTTCTCATGAGTGGGAAGGAACTCTTGAATGAATTCAAGAAGGAGAAAGAAATGCAGATTGTTGTAGTGAGGAAGCCTAGAGTTATCCTTACAAATAATTACGTGGAATATTTTCTTGAAGAAATCCAAGAACTGTTAGAAAAATTTGCTGACATAGTATTGGATGAGTTACCTCACTCATTGCCACCCATTAGGAGTATAAGCCATCACATTGACCTTATTCCAGGAGCAAGTTTACCAAACAAAGAAGCTTATAGGTTGACACCTAGAGAGAATGAGGAAGTCAAAAATCAAGTCCAAGAGTTGTTGGATAAAGGTTTAGTCAGGGAAAGCCTAAGCCCATGTACAATACCAACTGTGTTAAGTCCAAAGAAGGATGGAGGATGGATAATGTGTATAGATTCTTGACCCATCAACAAGATAACCATTAGGTATAGATTCCCTTTACCAAGGATGGATGATTTGATGGATTGTTTGAGTGGAGCAAGCTATTTTTCCAAGATAGACTTGAAGAGTGGATATCATCAAATAAGAATGAGAGAGGGAGATGAATGGAAAACAACATTCAAGACAAATGAAGGATTGTTTGAATGGTTGGTCATGCCATTTGGGTTGACAAATGCACCAAGCACATTTATGAGGTTGATGAATGAAGTGTTGAAAGACTTCATAGGAAAATTTGTCACAGTATATCTGGATGACATATTCATATTTAGTAAGACAAGGAGAGAACACTTAGGACATTTGACATCAGTGATGGAAAAGTTGCAGCAAGAGAAATTGCTGATAAATTTGAAGAAAAGATATTTTATGAAGAAGGAACTCATATACTTGGGTTTCGTAATCTATTCAAATGAATTGAAGATGGATCCAGAAAAGGTGAGAGAAATCAGAGAATGGCCATTGCCAAGCAACATATTTGAGGTAATAATTTTTCATGGGTTAGCATGATTTAATAGAAAGTTTATCAAAACTTTTAGTGGTATATGTGCACCCATGCTGGACACTGTGAAGAAGAAACACAAGTCCTTCAGTTGGACAAAAGAAGCTGAAAAAAGTTTCAAAGTGTTGAAGGAGAAGATCACAGAACAACCAATTATGGTCTTACCAGATTTTGGAAAAACATTTCAAGTGAGATGTGATGCAAGTGGATTAGCTATTGGAGCAGTCTTGATTCAGGATAATAGGCCAGTTGCTTATTTCAGTGAAAAGTTGAATGACACCAAGAAGAATTATTCCACATATGATAAATAATTTTATGCAGTGATTCAATCTTTGAAGAACTGGAGACACTATCTAATTCCTAAAGAATTTGTCTTGTACAGTGATAACCAAGCTTTGCGATTTATTACTAGGCAAGAAAATTTGAATAAAAAACATGCTAAATGGGTAGAATTTATGCAGAATTTTAATTTTGTTATTAAACACATTGTTGGAACTGCTAACAAAGTTGTAGATGCTTTGAGCAGGAGGAGTTTAATTGTACAGGAATTCCGAGTGGAGACCTTAGGGTTTGAACACATCAAGGAGATGTATAGAGAAGATACATATTTTAAGGAAGCTTATGAGGCATGCAAGAATCCTTTGTTGGGAGATAGAATCCTGTGGACTGAATATTTGATCTAGGATGGATTATTGTTCAAGGGAAACCAATTGTGCATACCAAAATGCTCAATGAGATATAACCTTCTGAAGGAGAAACACAACGGAGGATTAGCTGAAAATTTTGGTCACGATAAGACATTTGCACAACTGATTAATTCGTATTATTGGTCGAGCATGAGAGAAGAGGTGAAAAAGTTGTTGGATCATGTTGTCATTGATGCCAATGGTTTGATTATTTGGGAGATTGTTGGATCATGTGTCATTGATGCAAATGGTTTGATTGATTGATGTCAAGTAATTGATTGATTGATGA
>SNQJ01S0074878.1:7870-35259 GCA_010110895.2 Picea sitchensis
AAAATACAATATAAAATTATAATATTAAAGATATGATTATAATATTGAAAAAAATAATTGAAAAAATCAATAAATATATACTCTTCAAGTGTAAGATATGACTTAATGTTTAATTGATTTCATTTCATGTTAGAAAGTCCATACATGTGTATTATTTCAAAGGAGAATGTAGAATGAACTGGACATTGTTAATTATAATATGTGTAAATCTTTAGTTGAAAACATAAAAGATTGAAAAAAAGGGTTGCATGGAAGCTTAGTCCCTGCCAACTAATGAAGTAAAAGTTTGTGTTGTGACGATGTGTTTGGAAAAAAAAACTTTACGACATGAAATTTAAAACTACAACATGAAAATTAAAACTAGATGTCAAGTGACACTACTTTAACTTCTTTGCAATCAAACTCCCTAGAAACTCCTAGTCAAAATCCCAACCATGGACAATCAAAGCTTTGTTGAAATACCTTTAAAGTTCAGGTTTGCATCTCCAATGAGACAAAGCGAGCACAACATGATGATTTCATTAAGCCTATTTGATGCTTGTGCAAGCTTTTAGAACCATCAATAGAGCACCATGTATGAGAATGCTTAAATTTTGCAACTAAGTGTTAAGTTTAAAAATTTGAGGATGATGTGGTTATTAGCAGACACTCATTTCATAGTTTGTATGATTTTCCCAAAAAAGGGTTTAATACAAAGAAACTGGTTAAATTTCGTTCAATTTGCTACATTATTTAATTAAAGGATGCAAGCATTGATTTGAGCATGTTGTTTTGCTGTTTTCGCAACTTTTTCAAATAATATGAATTCTAATGGGAACTTAAAATGGCCAAAACCGTGTATCTGACATACTTTTTCAAATAATATGAATTCTGATTGGAGCTTAAAATGGTCAAAATCACGTATCGGGCATGTTAGGTCAATTGCAGAAGTTGTTTTAGTTTTAAATTTTGTGTTTTTGGGAAGGAGCAAACAAGATGAAAAAGTAGAGTGCAATGACATTAATTATATGATTTATTATTTACTCGTAGTCCATGCTTTTTGTTTTTGTGGGCTATGATGATGTTGTACACGTTAGAGAATATAATGTCCAAGTCAGCAATATTATTATTAAGAAACTTTCATTGAGGAAAAAAACTTCAATGAAGTGACAGAAAAATGTCCAAAAATATTTTCATAATTTTTTTTATGTCTTTTTAAAAATAATGATATTTTAAATGAAAATGTTTAGTTGTATTTCGTTTTTTTTCATAATTATCAAAAATTTTAAATCAATTTCAAAATTATTCATTTGCTGACATAAGCTTCCAGCCATGGTAAATATTCCTTGACATCATGTCCATGTAATCTATGGTCACTGCAATAATTAAATGACCCATTTTCCTATCATTATTGAATATTTTAAATTGTTAATTACAATTACTAATTAACATGAGAACCATTTCTAACATTTTTGGAAAAACAATTGTAGGTTGCGTTAAAAAAATAGATGGACAATATTGTTCAATGAAAGGAAAACTTGTGATTTATATATATATATATATTTGACAGAAACAAGTAATGAGGCTTTTATTAATAACAGCGGAAAACCGCTGGTTCTTTTACAAAGTTCATAAGACTGCAACTATTTTTACTAGAGTCGACTTCGACTCATATCAGCTATTACAAGATACTTAGATGCTGAGGCTGGCTAAAATGTAACTACTTAGACATCCTTTCTGACTGTTACTAACTGCTTAAAGAAAAAATCTTGCTTTTGGAAGTGCTTCTGAACTACTCCTTGCCTTTCCCCTTTGACTGCGCTTTTTCTTTTGTCCATTCCTTGTTTAGCTGTTCCATTTGTTGCTCTAGATTTCACATTCTTTCTTCATGATCTTTCTTTGGTTTACCCAATTCCTTCCTCAGCTTCCAGATCTCCTCACTCAATCCGGATCTTGTGTAGATGATGTCATTTTCTAAAGCCTCCATCCGTCTCCCGGCCTCACTATCCAAGTTCTGCAAGAAATCTTCCAAACTGACCATGAGCCCCCGGAATTTCTCCAGCTCCTCTTCTAGCACCGTGATTCTTGCCTTCGCAGATGGTTTTGGACTCGAGCTCGACGCCATCCCAAGATTCCTCTTGCACCTCTATCGACCTTCCCCTGCTGCTTAAATTGTTGCTCTGGGTCGACCTTCTTACTTGCTTCTCTTCTTCCTTTTCTCATACCCCTCCAGCTCACTCGAGTTTTATAATCATGCTTTGTCCTTCCTCTGTTGAATTCTCTGCGCAAAGGTATGGCTTGAGGGTATGGAAATGTCAGCCTCATGATGGAGAATCCCTTCCGTTCTGAAGATCGCGTTGAAATTATAAGATACGACTGTCTAATCGTCTTCTCCTGCGTCTTGTCCATGTGTCCACTTGTGCTATCAACTTGGTTTAATGAAATTACAGGATACACCCTTCTACTATGACTCCGTTGAGAATCATGATACTTTTTCCCAAACGAGCTCCCGTATTGGCCTCCTCGTCCGCCTGGACATTGTTCCCTCTTAGGACATAAAACCATTGTATTGACTGGAACCGACACCTGAGAATAATTATTTTATCAATGACGTGCTTGAGTTGCCCATTCACTACCCTGGTGTTCTGATTTAAAGTTTGGATTAGCAGCCTTGAATCTCCAATCACAATTAATTTTCGAATATGTAAGGACAGGGCTTGGTTGAGCCCTTGCTAGAGGGAAAGAGCTTCAGCTTTGTTATTGGATTCTATACCTAGTCCCCATGCATACCTGAGTACGATGTTCCCAGTGGGATCACTTATTACCCCTCCACCTCCTGCCTTCCCTGGGTTACCCTTAGATGCTCCATTGAATGAGAGAATGTTGGAGTTTAGAGATTTTTTCCATTCCTCTAATGCACTTTTGTCCATTCTAAGCTCCCAAATGCAAGGTGAGATGATTGGAGAGCCCCCTGGTGAGAAAATTTGAAGCCCTAGATGGCGCATCCACTCTTCTTATTCAGTTCCCAAGGCCCTCGTATTGGAGGTCTTTATGAAGTGGGCTGCACTCTCACTGAAGAGGCTTTTAATTTTAACAGCTACCTGTGCTGGAGTTCTTTTCTCTTCTCTGAAGATCCGGTAGTTCCTTTCCAACCATATCTTCTAGAGTATAAACTTCGGCAAAGTTTTCCATGTCGCTGTAAGGTGACCTTGATTTGTTGTCCTGAATGGGTACAGGGCCTGCCAATTCGAAAACAGAAGCTGGAAATCCTGTGGGATGGAGGGGGTCAGGGCTCCTAAACCAAGAGCTAGATTCCAAACCTCGCTGGCAAATGGGCAGCTTAACAATAAGTGAATTGTCGTCTCCTCTGCCTGACAACAAAGTGGGCATCTTATAGGCCCTGCCCATCCTTTTTTCCTGAGATTTTCACTTGAGAGAACTCCTTTTTGGGCCACTGTCCAAACAAACAAATCAATTTTTGGAAGGGATTTCACTACCCAAATTGCCTTCCAGACTGCCGAGTCCTGTGGAGCTTGAAGGCCTGGGACAAGGTGACGATAACCCCCAACTGAGGTGTAATTTCCTGCTATGGGACCCCAACCTATCTTTTCCTTCTTTTTCTCGCTTAGGGGGGTTCTCCCTTGCAATGCTTCCTTTAGGCTACTCCACTCTTCTTCTAGTTCATGAGGTAAAGAGGCGACCTCCCACCTGGACCAAGACTTGCTTTCATCATTTCGGCAAGTCGAGATATCCCAAAGACTGTGAATATTGTTATTCTGCATCCATTCTTTTAAACACCTTAGCTCCTGCCTAGTTGATAGCGTTGATCCTCCTAGAACTGAATCCTCCCAAATGTTAATGTTTTGCCCATTCCCTGGGATCCAAGTGAGATGTGGGAGGAAGGTCGGCATCGCCTTCGGACATAAACTAAAGATTGGAGAGCCCTTCCCTGGTCTTGTTGGATTCCGCAGACATTTTTTTCTTGGCCCCCGAAAATACTTTTTCCAGAGAGCTCGCTTGCTCCAATTGGCAGTCCCTGTGATGAGATTCCATAAAAAAATTTCTCCAAGAGCCAAACTTTTCATCTGCATGTCCTTTATTTGGAGTCCCCCTTCAAGAAAGGGCTTTGTAATTTTCCCCCAATTTACCAGATGTAGCCTTCTGCCCGTTTGCTTTCCTCCTTCCCAAAGGAACTGCCTGGTCATCACCTCTATTTTCTGTATTACAGATCTGGGCACTAAGAGAGGTGCACTTTGATAAATTGGAATGCTGGATAGAACCGCTTTTATGAGAACTAGTTTTCCTGCCAAGTTCAGCCAATTGGCGCCCCAGAAGTGGATTCTGTTTTTGATTTTTTATATCATGTTGTTCCAGTGTGAAACTTTTGGGACAACCTTAATGATAGGGACTCCTAGGTATTTAAATTCTTCCCAACTAGTGCTTCCGTCAATCCCAAGTATTCGCGAGATATCATGCATTTCTCTTGGATTAATGTTCCACCCATAGATTTTACTCTTGGCTGAGTTAATTATGCTGCCAGAGATGTCTGTAAATACATTGAGCTCCTTCTTGAATTTCTTGGCTATTTCCGGACTTGCGCCTCCCAGAAGCAACGTATCATCCGTATATTGGGCATGGTTTATATCCTTTACCCCTTTTGCAATGCGCAACTCGAAAAGACTGAGCTGTCGTTGCCCAAACTCTAGTTGAAGGCTTAGGACAGAGGCTTGAAGAGCGAATAGGAGAGGGGAGAGGGGGCACCCTTGCTGGAGTCCTCTTGTTGCCTGAAAAAACCTTGTGGCTCGTCCATTTACCAAAGGGGCTATCCATGGTCCTGAGATACATGCTCTAATCCAGCTTATGAAGGAGGGTGCAAACCCAAAACGTTCCATCACTTGGAACAAAAATGTATGCCTTACCCTATCGAAAGCATTTGAAAGATCGAGTTTGACAATCATACCTTTGTCTTTTCGTCGAAGACATGAATGAAGTGCCTCTTGGATGAGAATGATATTGTCCATTATGCTCCTTCCTTTTATGAAACCTCCTTGATTTTCCAGAATAATAGCAGGGAGGACGCTTTGGAGTCTGTTCACTATGATTTTGGTGAGTATCTTATAGCTGGTGTTACAGAGGGAGATAGGCCGGAACCTGTCAAAGCTGGTCGCTCCTTTTTCCTTCGGTATCAATGCTAAGAATGAAGAATTAGTCCCTCCTCCAATTTTGGCACAAGCTTGGGATTTCCTGATGATTTTCATGAGGTCAAACTTGATGATATTCCACCCATGTTGGTAAAATCTGGCCGTAAATCCATCTAGCCCGGGGGCTTTATCCAGATGCAATTGATCTAGGGCCTCTTTAATTTCGTGTTGATCTATTTCCCTGACTAACTTGCTATTAACCTCTTCTTGTATCTTTGCCTGGATCAAAGCCAATGGATAGGTGGCTGGGTCACTTGCTTCTCGATGAGGCTCTGTATAGAGTGCTTCAAAGGTTTGCATCGCTGCCTCCTTGATGCCTTCAAAGTCCGTTATAATCTGGTCCTGAGTGCGGATTTTTGTTACCATTTTGAACTGCTTCCTGGCCTCCGCTTGCTTGTGAAAGTAAGTGGTGTTCTTGTCCCCTGCATTGAGCTAGAGACACCTCGATTTTTGTTGCCAATGTTTCTCCTCTTCTATGCAGGATTGCTGCCAGACTTTTTGCAGCGTTGCCTCTTGCTGCAGAGTTTCTTTAGAAGGATCCACATCTTCCATTTCTAACTGGAAATCCTCTAAGTGCTGTTGCGCTTCTAGGCATTTGGAGATGGGATTTGGTAAGGATTTGGCCCACTCTTTTAAAGCTCTCTTTAGCCTCCTGAGATTTTCCTCCCAAACACAAAAGGGGGAGCCTGAAACTGGACTGTTCCATATTTTGGCCACCAGGGCGGGGTAGCTTTCTTCTTGGATCCATCTTGGGATGAAACGAAAGGGGATTGGCCCCAGATTATAGTCAGAAGTCAGACTTAGAGAGATTGTCTTGTGATGTGACACGCTATGCGGGAGAATAGCAGATTCTATATTTAGACCCAAGACAAGGAAGGAGATTTGGATGAGGAATCTATCCAGTCTTGCTACAATAT
This sequence comes from Picea sitchensis, assembly GCA_010110895.2. Lineage (NCBI taxonomy): Eukaryota > Viridiplantae > Streptophyta > Pinopsida > Pinales > Pinaceae > Picea > Picea sitchensis. The sequence goes on from SNQJ01S0074878.1 coordinate 13,968, forward strand.
GCCCTGACCCCACCCTCTTGTTTGACCAGGTGTACTTTCCTTTTGCTATCTTTATATCCTCCAGCTCCCAGATAGACATTAGCTCCTCTACCCATTCCCTTGCTTGATCCCGAACTCTTGAGCCTCCCTTTTTCTCATTTGCCGAGAGGGTTAGATTCAGATCTCCCCCGAGGATGATATTGTCCAGGGCGTTGTCTTGCATGAAGTCTCTTAAGGTCTCCCAGAAAGAGACTTTATCTTGTAGCAAAACTGGAACATATAGATTAAAGAGACTTACCTATCTCCCTGAGTCCAAATGGACAAGGCTGGTGTAGATCCAATGTTTGCGCATTTCATGCCTGCGTAGATAATATTTTTTGGAATTCCATATCGTGCCAAGGCCGCCCGATGCCCCTCTAGCACTTTCTGCTATACCACTACTAACATTCCATCTTGGTTTGACTCTCTGGAGGAAATCTTGTCCCTCCATCTTGGTTTCTTGGATCAGCAAGATCTTGGCTTTAGCGGTTTTGATAATGTCTTTTAGCGCTTCTTCCTTGGGCGTGCTTCCAAAACCTATGCAATTCCAAGACACCACTTTCATTGATTACCTGAGGGGGATTGTTGGCCTTCCTGGAAGGCCTTGGACTTCTTCCTGGTCTATCTGACGTTGATTAACTGCTTGAGGGTTGGCTGTGATCCATTTAGAACATCCTTGTAAGTCTCTTTTTCTTGCTCTACTATTTTGGATATCCTTCCTCTTCTTAGTTTTTTTGGGGTGAGTTCTATGTTGCTATCTTCCTCACTATTGATTTCTGTATGGATCTCACCCTCCTCCCTTGTTTTTGTTTCCCCTTGCTCTCTAGGATCTTGAGCTTGGTGTTCCCCTTTTCCCTGTGCCGAGTTATCCACTAAGTCCAGGTTTGGTCGCTGCTGCTCTGGCTCCTCTGTATGACTTGGCTCTGTTACCACTTCTGTAGTTCCATTTGTTTTTTCTGCATCTGTTCCCTTATTATTGTCCCGTGCGTCTTGGTTGGATCCCGAGTCTGCTTGGGATGCTCGATCCGTTTTTTCCGGCCTAGAGCCCTTTTCCCTTGTGTTGGGTTTTTCCTTACCTACCTGTTGCCATCCCTCACTTGCATCTTTAGCCATTGGGTCTTTGGGACAATTTCTCTGAAAATGCCCATACTCATGACATCCCCTGCATTTAAACGGTAACTGTTCGTAGTCGAGTTTTTGGTAATGCTGCCATTCTCATACTTTTAGCTTGATTTCCTCCGGGAGTCCTACCTCTAGGTTCACCTCCACACAGATACGAGCACAGGAGTACTGATATTTTGGATCCGCCTTATCGATGTAGTTTCCAAGGCCATTGCCGATTGCCTGAAGCGAGGAACTGTTCCAGCAATGGATTTGTAGGTTTGGGAGCCTCACCCATACTGGAACTTCCTTGGGGACCTCCGACTCCGGATCAAAGCTCGGATGCCAATGATTCAGATAGAGACCTTGGGGGCCCATGAAATATGGTCGGTTCCTGAAGATCAAGTCCTGATCGGCTTCTGAGATAAACTCGAAAATGTAATAACCTCTACCCACTGCATAGCATGTAACACTGTTCTGGATTAAGGGTCTCCAGTTCCTTTGAATCCAATTCTCTGTAGTTTTGGTGGAAGGCCAGAGCCCCATGAACTGGCCCACCAACCCTCGTTTAGCTAACGAGACCACAACTCTCATTGGCTGATCCGGAGGTAGATCAATTTCAGGAACCATTTCTAATCATTTTACGAAGCTTGGGGGCGCAACGGCCATAGGTTTCTTGCCGTGCCTGGTCAGAAGTTTGTGAAACGTGTTATTGTGTGGGGGAGGAACGCTTGGTTCCCCGCCCCCAAGGGTGGCCATGGGTCGAGCTCTGTAAATCTCAGCTAGGTCAAACTTCCCAGCGCCCGCCCACTCCTGATACTTTATATATATATATATATATATATATATATATAAAGTATTGCACAAGTTCTATTCAAATATGATAAACTTTTATAGAAAAAATTACACAACTTGAATATACTAAACTTTTAGTACATGTTAATAACTCATTTTTATAATAACCTCCGGTAAAATGATACAATAAAAGTCTGATACATTGATACAATAAACAATATGTTCTTTTTATTATCACAAATTATAAACAACACTTGCAAAATATCATTTAAAAACATTTTATTTATATTAAATAAATATTATACAATTTAAAAATTAATTTTATGTTTGAAATTAGGAATATTATACAACTTTTATGTGGTTATTTTCATATTTTTTCATAAGGATATGTCAACCTCTTTGAAAAATTATCATAATGTTTTCCATATGTTTGAGCTATCTTATGAAATAGATGAGGTAATCTCCTAGCAATATATATAATTGCAGATACCAATTTCAAAGCATTGTATATCTCCACTTTTGCAAAAGGTAAATTGTTGAAGAAGATGAAATTTGTCTCAAAAGGAACAAACATGCCACATGCTCTTTGTAAAACGATGTGATGATCTAGCCTATATAATCGCCTTCTTCATTCATCCACCAATGAATGTAACCTATCCACCTGTTCAAGTACATAAATATTAATGGAAAACTTTACACATCAGAGGTATTGATTCATTCATACACCAATGAATGTAACCTAGCTATAGAGGTAATAATTCCATCTCCTAGTATGGTTGTTGGCATTATTATTCTCACCTTGGGAGGGAAATGCATGTCCTTCCATTTTAAGTTTATTAATACATTTTATCTTTCACAACAACCATGCCGACCAACAAAATTTTCTAACTGCTATGCATTCTCGAGATGATGGTAAAATATTCTTACCATTACATATCATATATCACAGATACTTTATCAAAGTTTCCAATTCCTAGAATAGAGTAAACCAACTGATCCAAAAATTGGATTCACCATCCTACCAAAATCTTTGTATAAAAGAGAACTGAATATGGTTGTACCAAGCGCAAAAGAAAAAATATAAAAAACACTATGAAGATTCGTTGCAAAGAGAAGAGAGTGCATTCTTAATATTGTGTATTATAAAGCCATTGAATATGAACACAAGAACAAACCCATTTATACCTATGTCTGAGATGAAAATTGAAGGAATGCAAAAATATGAAACCTTGATTTAAATTTGCCTGTGCCATGGATCTCTACCTTTCATTCCCAACACATATAACTCTTATTAAATATAACTGGACATTGCAATCTATAGAAACAAAATCTGGAATTGATGTGTTTGTTTTGTCTATTTGCATCAGAATACCACGTTTCAAGTGGCAAAAAGATTCGAGTGAATGTGATGTTTTAAATTGATCTGCTAAAACGAGAAACAAATTCCAAGCTTTGAGACAATAAAATCTAGATTGCAATCATGTACCTTAATGATAATTTGTCTAGATATGTTTCGCGTTCAATGGGGATTTGCATCTTTCTTGACAAAGGATATCTTGCTTCATCCATCCTATTAAATTGGACAAAGTATTAGTAAAGTGATTGAAAATAACATACAAAAAATTTCCTAAGACTTCAAATAATTAAATAACAGATACAATCAAAGGTATATGCAATAAAACAAAAAAAATTGGAAAAGCGTTTAGCATACAACGATAGATAAGGTCCATCTGGTCCATTTCCATCGGGATCCCCATCCTTCCCTCCTGGTATCATTCCTCGTTAACTCCTCAACCTACATTGTATCCTACCTCCTCTTCCAATTCAGAAAACTCTCTTTCCAGGCTACATTTCCATATCCATAAAATTCCAAATCCTTGGTGGGATCTACCGACCTTGTTTGTACTGGAAACAAGAAAACACTTGTAAGAATAATCTAAACATGAAAATTTTTATTTTAAATAAAACAATGATAGTTAAGCACTCTACTGCTCTGTAAGCAACGTTGGAATGTCAGTTCTACCCCACCTGGAAAGTTTGAATCCTTGTAGGGAAGAGGATGAACTTGTTTCCCTCCTCTCATAAATTGAGGTACAATCATAGAATGATGTTTAGGAGGTATCCCCGGATCATGGAATGCATCAAAACAAAATCAACAAAGAATAATGAAGATACTTAAAAGAAGATAATTTTGTCTGTCAGAACAATTTGGAGAGTGAAATTCAAAGGCTCGTAGAATTTCCTAGGTTCATTACCATTTGGCCATTTGTAAGCAATGGGACTTGTGGAAACATGGTCTACCCTACTTGAGACATTTCCATATCCCCTCCCCGACCATAGCTCATATTCCCCTGAAGCATGGACTCCACACTATATTTCATATCTTGTTTTTCATGATCCCCAAAATCAAACTCATTTTCCAAATCATCCACATCATCCTCTTCGTCATCTTCCTCAACTCTAGCACTTCATGTAGAGTGGCATGCTAAAAATTTTAAGATATAATCTAAAATACATCAAACCATGAAATTTCTAGTGAATGAGGTAGAACTATGTATTTATGAAAGCTAAACCATGCTTCCAAAGAACATTGCTAATGTAGATCACTACTGATTGTTGAAATGTAGTTTAATTTGTCCAGTTTCACATAAATATTATTAAGGCATTAGTGGACCTTGAACGAATCAAGAATCTTCTCCTTGCAAAGAATGCAAAGCAAATAAGAAGCAATTTTTGGGTTTCAAATTTCAATAGTAATATTGTTAGATAAAGGGGAACTCAACGACATGGATGTTTGGGTCTCATGGGATCATCAAGGATGGAAATTATGATAGTAAAACTAAACAGAGGCATGTAAACTACCCAGATTAAATTTAGCCACTCCTATAGGAACACATTCCCAAAACGACCATAGAATTTTGCTAGAAAAACCATGGCATTAGGTTGAGATTCTTCATTTTTTATCCACTGAAGGCAAGTCTTGATGATGAAAGTTTCACTGCAAACCTTTCTCAGGACTCAACGACCATTGGAACTCATCCTCATCACCACAAGCTTTGAGAGCATGTGATCAAACTGTAGTTAACAAAAACAAACATATATCCATTCAAAATAAAAATGAACCATCCAATACTCAATACTATATTCAAAAATGAGCTAGACAAAGCCACATACACATTTATTTCATTAAGATTATCCAACCTCTAGATAAATTTCAGAACAAAAAGCATGATATCACCGGAAACCTCCAAGCTATTCAATACCTAATAAACATATAACATATAAACCACAATAACATATAACATATTCTCTGCTTCTATTTCCTTTCAATCCATGGAATCATGCCAAAGTTCTTTGAAATTTGATTTTTTCTTCCCTTTTCCTGCCAGCTTCTTGATCACATCACAAGTGATTTCCATGATTTTTCTCTCAGAATCAGTTTAAAGAGAATCCCAATAGCGAAATTTGACAGCTGCTTTCAAACTCTCAAAAAAATTATTGACGCCTCTGCTCATGAGATGTGTCTCAGGGTCTCTAGACTTGTCCACAAGATCCATAATTTCCCATGCCTAAGAATAAGATTCCATGGCATTGGTTGCCACTTTGAAACACCTACGGTCATTTGGAGAAGTATACTTCCCATGGCGGTCCAATGGGGAAAGCATGACTATGATATTGATTAATGCATCAATTGTCATCTTCCGAGACTGTTTCTGTGCATGAGCGAAATATTTCTCGACTCGCAATTTCTCAGGATCGAGCCTGCATATGTACTTTAAATCACAACTCTCTAATAAATCAGGCCTCAAGAATCTCAAACCTACATGGTCTGGCGAAGTTTTTTTCTTTTAGAAAAGTAATCTATGTCTGACATTTTCTGCCATCCTCGTAGCCCTCCACGATAAGATTCTTTTCCTGTTGAATCGAATTTCAGTTAGCTATCCACACACTATCCATTTTCTCCCTCAGCATGTGCATGTGATATGTTATAAAACATAACACATCATCCTCATCTGAATCCGGAACTTCCTAATCTTAAGCTTGAAGATCAAAATCCATTTATTTAGGATCGAAATATAGAAATACAATGCCAACATGTTATCATCGACAACCTACGAACTATTCAATTCCTAATAAACATATAACATTGTGCAGGGTTGTGAGGAGGCACTGAGGCAAAAGGTGGCAAGGCAGTGAGAAGAGCAGGTGGCTCATAGCAAAGCAGCTTGCAAACTGTTGACTGGTGCGCAGGTTAGTTGTGAGAGCCTGCAAAGTAACCAATAATATAATCACTAGTAGACTATGTGTCAATTGTTAGAGCTTGCAAAGTAAAAACATTATTACAATCACATTGGTATTAGTGAAATTTATTGCCCACATCACGAGTCCCGATAACTATGCCACCATATCGGAAATAACACCTTCATTTCCACAATGAATAGAAATGAAGATAAATAGAAATATTTTTTTTAAGTAATTGTGAAACTCAAAGTTATACCAAAAACTTTGGATAAATTGGAAGTCAACTAGTGATTAATATAAGTCAAAATATAAGTCAAAAGAGAAATAGTCCCTTGTCGGGGACTAATAATATGTTCAAATATTTATCAATGCATTCATTCCATGTAATATGTGAGGCTATTTTTTTTTTAATAATGTGAGTTTTATCAAACAATTTAATGGTTTAGATTAGTCATTAATATTTATGTGAATACAAAATGTATGTTTTTTAAGTGATGTTAATTTGTTTAAATGAGTTTTGGAAGGGCTAAAAGGTTTTCGTAAGTAAATGGATTTAAATGTTTAAATAAGTATAGAATTTAGGGTTAAATATTTAAATAGAGGTAATATATTTTATAAAGTTAAAAATTGTATAAGGTTTATATAAGGGTGTAGGATTTATGTTTCAAGAAGAGAATCGTCAAAATAGGTATTATGAAAAAACATTTTGATACAAAAATTAATGTTAGTGTGGTTTTATAATGGAAAATTCACTTAAAAACATTAATGTTGTAGTGGTTATAAAATGACAAATAAATGTTTTATCAAAGAAGTTTATACTCTTTTAAAAAGTTGATGGGAATTTGAGTTGTTTTACACATTTACTTAAAAAAATAGTAATTATGAAAAACAATAATATATTGAATAGCTAATTATAAGTGAATTTACTAATTTATGTAGTTGAAAAAAATAGTAATTATGAAAAAAAATAATGTATTGAATAATGAATTATAAGTGAATTTACTAATTTATGTAGTTGAAGTAAAGATACTAATTTACTAGGTCTATTTGCATAAAGTCAAAGTGAATTTGAAACTATGTGCTTAAGGGCCTAAGTAGGTATGGAAAGAAATTGAAAGCCTGACTAATTTGAAATCCCAATGGTAAGGAGACACAATTGAAGTATTTTTAAGGAAATGACACAAAATCCTGCAAAGTTGTCCCCTAAGCTTGGGTTAGAGAGAAATGAAAAAATATTTGAGGGCAAGGACACTTTACCTTTCAAATGTGCTTCCCAATGATTCAATATTTTAAGTGCCTTTCCTCAATTCTTATTTGTCCCTCATTGTGATTAGAAAAAAACTTAATATAAACAAAAATATTCATTGGTCCTTCTTCAATGGATCGTATCAAGGTGTTCCACCACGGATTAATTTTCTTCTCCCAAAATAATTTTCTTGGTTTCAAAGATGAGACTGATCAAACTAGAAATAACCACAGTGAACTCACAACCCTTAAATTGGTTCTAATCCTTTCTCTTGAAAAATAAATCACACAACTCTAAGTTCTTTCTGAATCCCTCTTATTGATCAATTGGATGAAAGGATAATTTGTGCCAGTAAATTTCATGCTTCAGCCAGTATTCCGCAACATCAAGAATTTACAAACTACCTTTTCCCACATCACTTTTGCTCATGCATACAAGGACAAAAACTATGAAGATAATAGACTATCTAAGGAAGGATCAATGCTACAATAAGGCACTTGAAAGATTAATGAGGCCCATCAAGAACAACATACTTCTTATTTTCAGGAGTCTTAGGTTTAATTTTCTCATTTTTTCAAAGCTTAAATTTTGAATGCCTTGTATGTGCTTGAGAAGATTCTTGGCACTCCTTATTTTGAACTATATAAAGTTGATGTATCGAGCTATATGTTTATCTAAATTGTAAATAGATGTTGCTTCTAACAAATCTCGACTACTCCTAAATCTATACTAAGAATATGCATTTTTACTTTTATATCATTATTTTCATCTTACAAATTAGATTTTTTTTTATATTCACTTAACAAAGAATAGTTTACAATACCATTTACTCATATAATTTTGTTACCTTAAATTTGTTTTACTAAATTTTATATTACAAATAAATTACTGCATCTAGCACCTTGTTAACTTAAATCTATGTTCTTTAATTAAATTCCTTATATATATATATATATATATATATATATATATATATATATATATAACCGTATGTGTAATTAACCTATCATATTACATATAAATAGATATACAAAATCCATGAGAAAATCGATATTTATATGAATGATAGAAAAATAGATTTTTATGGGCGGCTGTACATATCATAAGTAACTCGTTATAAACTCGTTAAAAAGTAAATAGTGTTACACTATATTAAATATTATTATACAATGTTAGATTATTAAACATTATTGTATAATGTTAGATTTTAACATGTACTTAGTCCAAAATAAAGAAGAAAATACATAATTAAACATTAGATGTAATTTTTATGAAGTTTTTGTTTTTAATGTTAAGACAATGTTATTATGATAGACAATGGTGTTTAAAGATATTGTTAATTAAATAAACTATAGCTTCGTTGTGAGTGTATGATTCAAAACATTTTTAGGTTACATAATTAAAAATTAGATGTAATTTTTATGAAGCTTTTGTTTTTAATGTTAAGACAATGTTATTATGATAGAGAGTGGTGTTTGAAGATACTGTCAATTAAATAAATCATAGCTTCGTTGTGAGTATATGATTCAAAACATTTTTAGGTTGGTAATCTTGTAGATCCTCTTTAAAAAAATATTTTTAGTTTTGGTGTTCATATTTTATTTTTAGTATTGGTGTTTATATTTTTTGTGCAACAAAAGCATAAATTAACCAGATTTAAATGGCACAAATTACAACACAAAGACAACAACAATCACATAAAATTAACACATCAATTTTATGTGGTAAAAACCTATACATGGAAACATCCATGGGACAATGATATTCGGTTTATTTATCATTCAAGGGAGATATTACATCAACCAAACCAGGCTTATCACTCACACTCAACCCCCCAAGCGTCTATGGATGTACATGGATTTATAGAACCTCTCAAACAATTACATAGAACTGATTACATTAATGCAAATCCAAAAAATTGGGTGATTTGTTTCAACAACAAACTAATTTAAAGGAGCCACTAAATCTTCTATAATTCACAAAATCGTGGGAAATTTGTTGGCATAGCTCAACATGCTCCACCTTGATAGCAATTTACCTGAATATCATGTCCAGTTTATTCATCACCTATGTTGCAAGCCAAGACAAGATAAGCACCATTGAAACTTCTCTAATAACATTGGTTTTGTGAACACATCTGTATGATTTGTTCGAGTTTGGATTTCCTTAGGGATCACTCCACCTCCAACATGTCTTCCAAAATAATGCTTTGAGACATATCCTGAGGTAAATCTCCTTCTATGCAATGTATTCCTTTTCAAAAAGTTTTGAACATAAACCAACCTTGTCATGTGATGAACATAACTTGACATTGTAATCTCACGAACAAAACCCAATGTTGCAACATGACGAACATAGTAATGTTGCAATGTGTCAAACATAGTAGCATCACAATCTGACAAACATAGTAATGCTACAATGTGACGGACATAGTAGCCTCACAACCTGGCAAACATAGTAACGTCGCAATGTGTTGAACTTAGCCATATTGTCAGAATGTGACAAATGTAGCCTTGTCATCGCAATGTGTCACAAACATCTTGAAATCATATTTATGACAAACATTTCCAAATGTCGCAATGTAACGAATTCATAACCCATTGTCGTAATGTATTAATATTTTATTAATGTATTAATTAATAATGTAATGTGAAAAACAAAACCCATTGTCGTAGTGTATTAATACTTTAGAAATGTATTAATTAATAATCATATTAATGTATTAATTAATTAATACACTACAATATATATTAATGTATTAATGTCATTCATAGTCATGGTCAACCATTGTCATGGCTAGTCATGGTCATCTATGGACAACAAATTTCAAACATCGTAAACCATTGTCAACCATGTTCAACCACAGTCAACCATGGTCATGGTCAACCAAGGTCAACCATAGTGAAGGTCATGCATAGTGAAGGTCTACGGAAGTTAACCATGGTTATGGTCAACCATAATTAGCCATGATCATGGTCAACCAAAATTTTCATATAAAATTAGATATAATTTTTCATTAAAATTATAAATTTCTAGAATTTTACAAATTTTATATTACATATTAAATTTGTTTGTCTTTGCAATGTCCCTTTCTGAGTGAGGAATCTAGATATGAGGGCTTAGTAGTCTAAAAATCCCCTTTAGACCATAGCTAGGAAGAAACATGGGAAAATGTTCATTTGATGTCATTTCACTAGGGAAATGTTATAATTTGAAAGTGACATTAAGTGACTAAGTGGAAAAAGGTAATTAAGTGCTTAAGTGGATACTAAATCAAAAAAATTAGGAAAAGCTCTTAAGTGAAAAGTCAATGAAGAATTAAGATTTCAGTGGATATAAGGAGAGGAAAAGTGACCTAATGGGTCATTATTGATGATTTGAGAATTCAAACCAGAGCTCTGAGGAGAAACCTAGATTCATGTGAATTTGAGGATACTTGTGGATTCCAGGAGGAAGACACCAAGGGATTGGATTTGGTGTTGAGAGACATACCCTAGCCAGTCGGGGAGAGTACCCAAGTTTCCCATTTCTTCCATTACAGATCTACAATCATATTGAGTGTGGATATCAAAGATCTAACTCCATCATCAAATTCCAATGTGAGTTATAGAGCATACATCATATGTATAGTGGGTTGCTCTTCCCGAGGAGGCTTAGAACCCATTTGAGATCAGGAGAAGGAACTCCATTTGATCCATCCAACATATTTTTTTGAGCCTTCTAACCATAAGGGTGGTACATTCATTCAGTGGATTTTCATCATGTTTGACAAACAGAGGAGACATCAAATATTCTCATATCTACTCATCGAGAGGGCTATTGAGCCAGATTCCTTTCGACCCATTGGAGAGGGAGGCAGGGTGCTCCATTTGAGATAGGTTCCATCAGATTCTGATTGTAGAATATACTTGAGCGACTCTTTCATTGTTATCCAGCGTGAGGGTATTCCCAACAGTTGGACATATTACTTGTAGTGACCAAGAGATCCAGGAGACTAGCAGTAGCAAATCCATCTAGGGTGAGTCTTCTAGGGAAGAAGGAGACTTCATCAAGACAAATCCCATCATATTGAGAGGAGTCTTTCTCGTTCATGCATCAAATTTATCTTCCGGCAACATATCAAGTGCGTCATGCAATAGTAAACCCACACATGTCATAGATCGAGATTGCATGCCAATGATCTAGCGATGCATGTTAGTTCTAGGTATTGTTCCATGATTTTACTAGTATTCCAATATAGATCTAGTCATTTGAAGGACTAACTAAAGATTGGTTTGGTTAGTTTTACATGCATGCAGTCTCTGTGTTAAGTTTTGTACATGCATGCCATTATTGTAATTGCTTGACTATTCAATATATCTTAAACGAAATTTTCCACTTGAAACCACATGAAACATCACCACACATGTTAAATTCAAGCTATTAAACATAGTCTAAAACCTAAATAACCCATTCAACCAACCAAAGAGTATCATATATGCAACATACGAGGTCAGTAGTGATCCAAAAATGGAAGGAATTAATAACAAATTGACATTAAAAAGATTCTCATGAGTGATTAAAGAGTTCATCCATCATAGACCATGCTACAAATAAGAGAAGGTACCAACAAAAATAAATATAAATAGACAACAAGAACTTGTTAACGGAGTTCACCAATGTGTGACTACGTCTCTGGGCTCGCTTCCAAGTGGATGACCTCTTTATTGATATTTAAATGCTCAAGTTCTCTTTACAATGGTTCTTGTTGTTACAAGCGGGCTTCTGATATGTTGTACAATAATTCCTTGTGCATATGCACTTATGCCTCAACATTCTCCTCTCAAAACATGACTAAATACCCCTCAAAACATGAGAAATGGGTCATTAACTCAAACTTCCCTTTTCATTCCATTCATATAAAATACACTCTCAAGCTCAATAAGCTTGGTTTATGTAGTTTTTAAGCTCATTTGGAGAATAATAACTTCCCACAAAGATCTGACCTCTTTTTGGGATCAAATCCCCCTTCAAATGGCCAAGAAATCTCCAAAAATGCCTAATCTGGGCCAAAACTATAGTAAAATAGGTACTCTGTTACAAAAAATTAAAATTATCCCCTCTGTCCTGGGCACACGCACCTGATGTAGGGTCATATGGCTTAATATGACCAAGTGCCAGCTCCCTAGGGGTTGCATGCTGGCCCTTACCTACACTAGCTTCTGTCACATGTATATATATGATATGACTGAGGGTCTGATTGGTGCGCTCAACTGCTGGTCACTACCTTGAGTCATATGGAATCAATTCACATCGATGGTTAAGCCCTATCCCATGGCCCCCGCACCCATATCTTATCTGTATAGTGGAGCACCAAACCGTTGACATGTGGGTTGTATGGTAGTAATTTGATCACAGGATGGGGCTAGAACCCAACCCCCTTCTGCCTTCTCCCATACCATAATCACACTTTAAATATTTTAATGTGGCATTGGTATAACAAGTCACACTGTGGTGGGTTGGTAAATGACCCACCCAAAGAACTCCCCTTTCTAGAGGTCTCGAGGTCGACTCTACTAGAATCCAACAATCCCTTTTACATCTACCAATGAATGATGGGGTGCCACATGGAAGCCCATGTCTGGGTGACGTGGCACCGTTTATCTTGTCTATGAATGGGACACTTGTCAAATGTTGAATGGTCCACATATACCACACCTACCCAGTCAGCATACCTATCCTATGCCATGCCAACTTCCAATTGTCATGATACCCTGTCATCATGATGACATCAACATGATGTCATGTTGATGTCAGCATTGACTTGTTTCTTGTTGACTGCTGACTTTTTTCCTGCTTTGGAAATCAATCAGAGTTTGATAAATTTGGCATATAATGTCCATTTGAGGAAGTAAATATATGGTCAGAATCAATGCGATGATCTAGACTCAATGAAATTGGTTTCATTTGATGTCGAGAATGTTCATTTTGAGCATTTTCTGGACCTGAGGAGCCTCCTGGATCATTCCTCCCCACTTGGAAGATTTTGGACCACCAAAAGTCCGGTATCTGTTGGTAAATAAGTGAGGATATTGTGTTCTCACTTTTCTGGTCTACATCCACTTGGCCTGATTTGGATTTGTGCCCTTCAATCCCACTCGAAGATACTCCACATCACCCCTGCGAGAAGTACAGACTCTTTTGTCCAAAATGATGTCTTCTTGCAACTCATTCATATACTCAGGAGCAAAATATTCTATGGTAGGAATATGAAAATTCTCTCCTTGATCCTTGATCATAGGAGGCCCATACAATCTCAAGTTTTCCACATTTACAACTAAATAAATTTGCATATATGGAGGCAATTCTAACTGGAAAGCATTAGTACCAATCTTGTCTAAAATTTTGAAAGGAACATAACGAATTGGTTTTAGGTTTTTACCTTCTCCTTTCATTTGTTCCTTGCTGATGTATAACTAGACTTGATCTCCTACTTTGAATCGATGATCAACTCGATGCACATCATGCCTTGCCTTGTACTTGGCTTGGCTTTTCTCCAACCATTTTTGTACCGCATGATGAATCAACTGGATCCATTCAATGAACTTTGTAGCCCTGTCCACATCATTGTGTCCTACTGTAATGTATTTCCCAAAGACAAAATCCAAAGGAGATTTTGGCAAGTACCCAAAACATGTTTCAAATGGAGATCTCTGAGTAGAATAATTCTTGGCTCGATTATACGCATGCTGCACATAACACAAATGTTCATCCCAAATCTTAGAATGTTTGTTGCAATATGATCGAAGTATATGCACTAATGTTCTGTTCGCCACCTCTGTTTGCACGTTTGTCTATGGATGAATTTTTGTTCTCTTCTTTAGCCTGGTGTCCATAAGTTCCCACAATCTTGACTAAAATTTACCCATGAACCTGGAGTCTCGATCAGATACAATAGAAGTAGGTAACCCAAAATGAACCCATACATTTTCAAAGAACATTTGAGCTATTTGTTCAGCTATGACTTGCTTTTTACAAGGAATTAGAACAAACATCTCGTTGAACCTATCCACAACTACATAGAAGTAACCATGACCTTTTCTAGACATAGGAAATCCCCCCACAAAATCCATAGATACACTTTCCCATGGTATAGAAGGAATAGGAAGTGGAGTGTACAATCCTAGATTTTTGTTACTTGGTTTTCTTATTGCACACATAATACGTCCTTTTACATACTTAGACACTTGTTCATGCATTCGAGGCCAATAACAAAATCTTTGTAACTGAGCAACTGTTTTGTATACACTAAAATGTCCTGCTATAAGAGAAGTATGTGCCTCCCTAATCACATGGAACCTTTCACTTTCTGGAATACATAATTTTCCCAAATGATACAAAAGTTTGTCTTTAATATGATAATTCAATTCTTATGCTCTTTTACCATGACTTAAAGTTGCATAAACTTCCTTAAAATCTTTGTCCTCAACATATTATTCAATGTGACTTTCATGAGTAATTGAATTGTGATTAAGGATTGTAGAAATTGTACTAGGAGGTATTGATAACATATCAACAACTTTATTATGAATGCCATTTTTATATCTGATGACCAAATGAAATTGCTGCCAAAACCCCATCCATCTAAAATGCCTTGATTGTTGTAGCTTAGTTTGTGATTGTAGATACTGTAATGATTGATGATCGGTATGTATTATTGTTTCTTTGCCCATTAAGTAATGTTTCCACTTTTTAACACTTTGTTCTAAAGAATACAATTCTTTATCATACATTGGATAGTTAATTATTGTTGTAGTGAAGGTCTTGGAATGATAGCATATGGGATTTCGGTGCTGCATCAACACTGGCCCCATGGCATAGTCACTTGCATCGATTTCAATTTCAAAATACCGTTAGAGATTTGGAAATGCCAAAACAAAATTTGTACTAATCTTTACTTTCAAAGTATCGAAAGCCTTTTGTTGGCTTCCTCCCCACTGGAATCCCCTTTTCACACTTGTTAATTCATGTAAAGGTGTTGCAATTAGAGAGAAGTTTGCAATAAAATTCCTCCAATATTGTGTTTCCCCCATGAAGCTTCTTATTTCAGTTACATTTGTAGGCTTTGGACAATTTACAATGACCTCAACTTTAGAGGGATCAATCTTAAGCTCTCCACACCCTATAATGTAACCCAAATATACAAGAGATGTTTTGTCAAATTCACATTTTGACAACTTTACAAAATTTTTCTCTCTCTGCAACATTGAAAGTATACATGCTAGACATGATATTCCTTGGTCCTACTGAAAATAAGAATATCATCTAAGTATACTATTACAAACTCATCAATGAATGGCCTGAAAACATCGTTTATTACCTGCATAAAAGTAGCAGGTACATTAGTAAGCCCAAATGGCATCACTAACCATTCAAATAATCCATTTTTTGTTTTAAAAGTAGTTTTTCATATATCCTATTCAACAACTCTAATTTGATGGTACCCACTTCTTAAGTCTAACTTATCAAAATAAACCACATGTTTCAATTGATTTAATAAATCATCAATGCGAGGTAAAGGGTAACAATTTTTTACCGTGATCTTTTTCAAGTCTTGGAAGTCCATGCACATGAACCATGTGCCATATTTATTTGGCACCAGGATGATAGGTGACCCACATGGAGATCACTTGGTCTGATGACCCCTTTTTCAACCAACTCTTGTACCTGTTTCTTTATCTTTTCATTTTCCAAAACTAATAACCTGTACATTCCAATGTTAGGAAGAGGAACATCCTGATGTAGTTGTATCTCATGTTCAACTTGTCTCTTTGGAGGTAATCCTTTCGGGACTTGAAATATCTCATCATAGTAAAAAACAATTATAACTAAATCATCTTTCAACTTTGTATCACAATCTTTGAAAGTATCAATTCCAATAGTGTCTTTAGCTTTTACAACCATTAGTAAATATCTCTTACTGACATCTACAATTCTCTTCGTTTTCCCTAATTTGATTAGTGATAGATTCAATTTCTTCTGATGAGCCCTTACAACATATTATTTTCCATCTTTAGTTAATTGATACGTATTGTCTTCACGATAGAATATATCCTTTCTATCATACAGATATGGACTCCCAAGTACAATACCACATATATCTAGTGGAACCACATCCAACTCAACCTCATCTATAAACTGTGAATTGATAGAAAACTTTATAACACATTGTGTATTCACTTACAACTGATTATAATTATGAATCCATCCTAAAGGATATGGTTTCTTATGAGGTGTAGTGATTAATCCCAATTTTTTAACAATTTTCTTTGATATCAAATTTACTTGTGAGCCACTATCAAATAGAGTATCAATTTTTATATGTTTGGAAATTACTCTTATGTGCAAAAATTTTGTTCGTTTGACCTCTTCAACTTCATTATCAACTATTAAAGACTAAACTGAAGAACTTGTACTAGCTTCAAAATTTTTACCTTTGATTCCCGTGATTGTGACCTCGGTCTCATCTCTTGAATCGGACCCCAAATATGTTTGAGCTTTTGCAGTCATCTTTTTCTTCCCTTTATTTCTGAACTTTGTTGGTTTCAATTATGGGTGAAGGATCCAACAACGATCCTCACTATGGCCTTATTTATTACAATGAGTTTATGTAGGTTTTTCCTTCTTCACTATATTAGTTTTCTTCCCTTTGAACTTCTCTTTACCCTTGCCTTTGAATTTTCCTTCAGTAGGTTTAAATGGTTTTACAAAATCAACATTCACATTCTTTCCTCTAGATTCAAGATGAGTCACTTGCACACACACCTCATCTAAAATAGTTGTATTAAACATAAGAATGGTATGTGGTAAATAAATATGCTAACCACCTATATACTTAAGCAATATCTCTTGAGTATCCAATGGTATTCCCAACAATAAATCTCTTTTTCGAAACTCCTGTGTATAACTTTGAACAATTTGTCCTTTTAACTGTTTAAAGTTCTGCCATGACATAATAGCTTGTTTCATGTAAGATAGAGGATAAAATTCCTTTCATAAAAAAGATGTAAAATGAATCCATGAAGAGAGGGTCTTACATAAATTTTTAAGATCTTGTTTTGTCCTGATTTCCCACCACACAAGGGCAGTTCCTCCCATCTTGAGACTAGAAAGCTGGATCATAGTCTCCTCATCTATGATTTTCTGTATCCTGCAATACACTTCAATTTGTCTTATCCAATTATCTAACTTTTCCTCATTTAGTTCTCCATCATATGAAGGAAACTCAAACTTAACATCAAGCTTTAACAAAGGCATGTTAGAATTATTCTTATGTGTTTGTTTTTGTATGGTAGATGTTGTAGAATGAGAACTAGCATTTGAAGTAGAACTTGAAGAAGAAGGAGAATATGGTGGTGAAGGTGGTGAAGGAGGAGGCTTTGAAGATTATCCTTTCCCTTCACTTTTTCCCTTCATGAAAAATTCTTCTAGAACAGGTTTCTTTCTCTCCAAGAAATCATCATATAACACTTTGACCATTTCTGACATGGATAAAAATGATTATTCGAACTTCTTGGTTAGTGGAGAAGTTTCTCCTTATGAAGCCACTATTTTCTTCCTCAAAACTTGTTCTATCTCATAAATGAATTCAACCAATGGTTCTTCTCCTCTCCGAGATTTGGATCTTGTGAGCATCCAATCTTGCACTGGTTAAACCTTCCAAAACAACCAAAAGCTCTGATACCAAAATACTTGATCCAAAAATGGAAGGAATTAATAACAAATTGACATTAACAAGATGCTCATGAATGATTAAAGAGTTCATCCATCATAGACCATGCTACAAATAAGAGAATATAACAACAAAAAGAAAGAGAAATAGACAACAAGAACTTGTTAATGGATTTCACCAATGTGTGGCTACGTCTCTAGGCCCGCTTCCAAGTGTAGGACCTCTTTATTGATATTTAAATGCTCAAGTTCTGTTTACAATGGTTCTTGTTGTTACAAACAAGATTTTGATCTGTTGTACAATAACTCCTTGTGTACATGCACACATGCCTCAACAATATCCTCTCAAAACATGACTAAATACCCCTCAAAACATGAGAAATGGGCCATTAACTCAAACTCCCCTTTACATTCCCTACATACAAAGTACCCCCTCAAGATCAATAAGCTTGGTTTATATAGTTTTTAGGCTCATTTGGAGAAGCCCAATGTTAGCCTATGGCTTACCTTTACCAATCACTAAGTCTAAATTGTCACCTATATTTGTATTATTCATTTAGGATATTAGTAATATATCCTCAAGTGATGACTAATGAGTTAGTTAAGATTATCTAGCCTAGTCATAATGCATGATTTTAGGATCTAGAGAAAATCTCTCTATGAGGTGGCATCACCCATTGTACTATAAATATGTAACATTGNTGTAACATTGGAGTGAATAAGAATGTGTTGGCTATTATGCCTTTTCCGCCATGTTGTTGTTCTTGTCTCTAATTTATTGTGTTTAATTTCTTCAATTGGTATCAGATCTGGTAGTGCTGGCCTAATTTCCTCACGGGAAGGCCAGGAAGATGTGAGAGCTTAGATAGTCGATTCTCTGTACATAGGTGTGAGAGTGAAGTGCTTGTTTTTTAAGTGTTTTCTATGTGTTTTGTTTGAGACGCCTGTGCACATATGCCGTTGCTTGCAGCTAATGGATCTGTTGTGCAAATCGTTGTGAGAGAGAAGGGTTCAGTGGGGGTGAGGAGGAAGACGAACCCACGACTGGTAAAAATAACAATCCCAGGGACTCGAAATCAAGATTAAATGAAGATACCGACCATTCTTATGAGGGTTTGAGCGCAAATAAAGGTGAGAATTTTATCTCCAACATGAAACAACGGGTGGCTTCTGTGGGTGAGTCGGCCATGAGAAATGCTGAAAAAGTGAAGGAAACGGGCGCTCATCAGGCCCGCAAGATAAAAATCAGAAAATCTGGTGGCTCTTCATCAAGCAATTCTGGTAAGGAGATCCCCAATTCAAGCTCTTCATCGTTTGATAACTCAATCAATGTGCTCCCCAATTCGAGTTCTCAAGAGAGAAAAGAGATGTTATCAGGGTTTGAAGTGAAGGATACTTCTTCTTCTTCGTCTTCATTAATGTGCAAGAGTTATAAGAATGATTTTCGGGATAGAGGAGGGTTTGATAATCAATCGGTCAAGGAATTGGAGAGCTACGATGTTTACAAGTTCGAGGAGACGACTACGACGGTCAATAATTGTCTGAAACTTGTTGAGAATATTAAGGAGGATGCTACCAATACCTTGATCACGCTGCATCAGTAGGGTGAGCAAATTACATGATTCTCCCCATCGAGACAACCCCTGTTGTTGTTATGCGTGGTAGTTGCCTTGAAGGAGATCTATCGCATCAGTTTTCCGTTGAAGGAACCATTCCATTGAACATTTAACACTGCCATGTGAAGCTGGTAAAGAGGTATGTCTGTGTGCACCAATCAAATTGCTGT
Source organism: Picea sitchensis (assembly GCA_010110895.2). NCBI lineage: Eukaryota > Viridiplantae > Streptophyta > Pinopsida > Pinales > Pinaceae > Picea > Picea sitchensis. The sequence continues at coordinate 33,866 of SNQJ01S0074878.1, forward strand.
AGATCGCTACCAATGAAGCCAATCGGAAGGAGTCCATTGCTGTGGATTTGCGTTAGAGCAATCATCAGGTAGCTGTGGATTTGCAATTTTTTTTATTTCCAGCTCTAATGTGTTCAATCGTTCTTCTTCAAATCGGGGTTCTGTTGATCGAATTGGTGTAAAATCGGTCTCTTATTTGATTTGACAGTAAAATCGATGTAAAACGTGAGACGCTGCTGGAATGTGAGGAAATCCAGATTGGAATGAGGGCGTCCGATACAAGTCTGCGTAAAAGAAGCCAAGCCAAAAGCCGGTGAGTTCTTTCTATTTTGGAAGAAGATCAATATTGTAAGCCTGCGCATAAGAGATTGGGGTTCTTGTGTAGAGTTATGATCAAGGACGAATACACATTCATCGAACGATGGCTATGCATTAACATATTGATCTAACAGTTCCTTAAAAAAAAAAAAGGTAATGTGGAAGTGATATGATGAGGCAACAAGGATCAAAGCCTCCTGAGTGTTTCCAAGTTGATCGAATGATGGGGAAACAGTGTTGAGCATTCCAAGAGTGATGTGGACAGTCAGAGCTTGATGTGAAGGAGCACTGTACAGTCAATGTCAAAACGTAGAGTATGCTTGGCGTAGGTCACAAGTTGAGGTCCTATGATGTGAAAGAGTCTGAAATACATGAGTTGAAATACCCTTTTATGTTATTGTGAAGGGCGTGTGAAGGAGGCCTAAGGTTATGGTCTCATGTTTGTTGGAAGAGAGTTCCTGAGAATTGGTGTTAAGCGCCTTATGTGTCATAGTGTTAAGGAGTTATAAGTTGAGCTTTTATATAGTGTTCTAATGAAGGAATTAAGTGTCGAGCCTTTGAGATGCTTAAGTGTGAACCAATAGGGAGGATGGTGCTAAGATTAGAGCGCCATCAATTATTGTGTGCATCAGCGTGTATTTTTTAAAATATTATATGCCAAAAATTAAATCAAACTTTTATTGGCATTGGGAAGTATAAGGAAAAGACAAAGTATGTACATTTAAAAGGGGCAACTAGAAGATCATTGTATCAAGAATAATAAAAGTTCAATTTTTTTGTGGTGTTGAAGTGTCTTAGATCCACCTGAAATTGAATAAGGGGATCTTAGATACACTTTGTGTTGTGTGCGATGGATTATTCTTAATGTTGCTCTTTTGTGTCTATTTTTGGCACTTAAAACACAAATTGTATAAAACAATCATACACACACTAAACTACAAGGCAATTTAATGCAATTCAAGCCCATGTGAGCATTGCGAGTGAAGCACATACATTCAAGAACAATCAAAGTTCTCAATTAAGAAGCAACGAAGATATCAAATTGGCAATCACATCAACATTGGACACATCAAGTTCATAATCAAGGACTCAAAGCA
>SNQJ01S0074878.1:40728-55225 GCA_010110895.2 Picea sitchensis
TCCTAGCGAGTTAGGGAGACCACACATGTTTTTCATTTCTTTCATTACATATCTATAGTCATATTGAGCATGGAGATCAGAGATCTAGCTCCAATAGTCAGATTCCAGCGTGAGTTCTAGAGGAGACATCAAAGGTACAGTGGGTCACTCTTCTTGAGAAGGCCTAGAGAACCTAAACCCTCATAAACCATTTGATATTAGGGGAAGGTGCTTCATTTGAGCCATCCAACACAATTTTCTGAGCCTTTTATCCATTAGGGCATCACATTTAGTCAGTGGAGTTGCAACGTGTTTGATAGATAGATCAGAGAGATCACAAATCATCATATCTACTCATCAAGAGGGCTAGCAAGCCATATTCCTTTCGACCCATTGGAGAGGGAGGCAAGGCGCTCCATTCGAGACAGGTTCCATCATATTCTGATGATGTAATCTACTTTGGACAATCTTTTAGTGTTAGCCAGTGCAAGGGCATTCCCAACATTTGGAAAAATTACTTCTGGCAGTGATAGAGAGATCCAAGAGCATAGCAACGGTAGATCCATCCAGTTTGAGTCTTCTAGGGAAGAATGCAACTTCATTGGGACATATATCATTAGATTCAGAGGATTCTTTCTCGTGCATGCATCAGATTCATATTCCAACAGTAGATCCAGTGTTGCATGCAGTAGTAAACTCATGCATGTCACATATCGGGATTACATACCAATGATCTAGCAACACATGTTATCTCTAGGCATTGTTCCATGCTTTTACTAGTATTCTAGTATAGATATAGTCATTTCAAGGTATAACTAAATATTGGTTTGGTTATTTTTGCATGCATGCACACTCTATGTGAAGTTTTGTACATGCAAGTCATTATTGTAATTTCTTAACTATTAAATATATCTTAAACAAGTTGTTCCACCTAAAACCACATGCAAAATCACCACGCATGTTCAATTCAAGTTATCAAAGGCAATTAGAAAGACCTATCTAAACTACCTTTTACTTAAATGTGGTTATTTCTACTTTATAATTATAGTAAAAAAAATCACTTAATCCAAACCAAACCACTTGTAGTTTCAACAATATTATTTATTTATTAAAACCTAAGAAAACTTGGAATTGAGACATTAAATAATATTTAAAACCTTCCAATTGAAAAGATCTTACAATCTATTATTCATAGAACATTATGATTCCATTAGCTTCAATTAGGGATATGAGAGGAACATGAACACGAAGGATAAGATGATGTCAGAAAATCAAGTATCGAGCAAAACTCATTGGGAGAAGGATGAGAAAGATATTCCCTAAATATATATGGTTATATGAATATATTCTATAAAATGAATGAGAATATATCCTTGAAATTGACCTTTCAATTTCAATTGGTAGATTCCATTATTATTTATTTTTATTTATCCATTTTTGTTGAATTCTATTCTCTTGTTTTAGTTGGGACACCTGTATTTGTATATTTTATTTTTTTAATGTTATCCATGTAAATGGACGCAGACCCCTCCCAGTAAGATAAACGTTACTTTCATTTTCTTCAAATACCATTTTCCATTTGAATTTCAAAACAATTAATTTATTAATGTGACCAATATATCTATATCTATATATATAGTTTAGACCATTTGGAAGATTAAAATAATCGTAAATTTTTTCTGAAAAATATAACTTACAGATGCGGGAGTTGTATCTAACTGAAAGAATTGAATTATAAAGTAGCGATGGAAGGGAGCGAAGAGATTACTTTTTTGAGTTCAAAGAAAAAAAATATGAAATAAGTATTATCATCTTCAAGGCAATTATTAATGGAGAGAATATGATATGTGTGCAGAGGGCTGATAGCCTTTGCTATTCTGGTGGCATTATTGATGGTGAAGACAACTTCTTCCCATATACGAAAATATAACAGTTGTAGAGTCATGATCGAGACGATGAAGTAGTAGGAGGATCTTATCACTGTTGTCTCAACATTTGATGTGTTGGGAAACTTGAAGAAAGGAGACATGCATGGTCGACTCACAGACTTGAAGAGATTTCTTACAACATTCAGATATCTACCATGTCTCGACCAAGATGACACACCACCCATAGCCCTGTTCGACGACAACTTGGAGGTGAAACTCTGTATGTACCAAAGAAGATTCAATATTTTTGTGATGGGAATTTTATACAAAGCCACCTTGGACACTCTGCGGGTCCCTAGATGTGTAAGGGAAGACACTTGAGATGGCTTGTCTCTCATGCTCTTTCCCAAACCCAAAGTTCCCAAAGAAATATTATCAAGACACAATGGCAACCGATTGACTACCAAACTAGAGACCCAACTATGGAAGGTTATGGGATGTAAACAAATTTGGTGGACCACAAGAAATCTGATGTATGCCTTCTCTAACACCGAGTCTACCATCCTGTCCAGCAATGACATTAGGTCAGCAGTGGCTTCTGCCTTTCGGAAGTGGTCCGCTATTGTTCCCATGGATTTCTAGCAGACCCGTGACTTTGAAGGGGAGAATATAAAGATTGGGTTCCTTACAAGAGACCACAAAGATTGAATGCCCTTTGATGATCCCCTTCAGACAATAGCCAAGAAGAAACAAGAGAAAATGTTCATTTGATGTCATTTCACTAGGTAAATGTTATAATTTAAAAGTGACATTAAGTGACTAAAAGGAAAAAGGTAATTATGTGCTTAAGTAAATATTAAATTAGAAAACTTAGGAAAAATGATTAAGTGAAAAGTCAACGAAGAATTAGAGTTTCAGTGGATATAAGGAGCAAAAAAGAGACCTAATGGGTCTTTATTGATGATATGATAATTGAAACCAGAGCTGTGAAGGGAAACCCAGATTTAGGTGAATTTGAGGATACTTGTGTACTCTAGGAGGAAGACACCGCGGGATTAGATTCAGTGTTGAGAGAAACACCTAGAGACTTGGAGAGACCACACATGTTTTTCATTTCTTTCATTACATATCTAAAGTCAGATTGAGCATGGAGATCAGAGATCCAACTCCAGCATTCAGATTCCAATGTGAGTTCTATAGGAGACATCAGAGGTATAGTGAGTCGCTCTTCCTGAGGAGGCCTAGTGAACCTAAACCCTCATAACTCAATTGAGATCAGGGTGAGGCGATTCCTTTGAGCCATCCAACACATTTTTCTGAGCCTTCTATCCATCAAGGTGTCACATTTAGTCAGTGGAGTTGCAACGTGTTTGATAGATAACTCAGAGAGATAAATAATTCTTATATCTACTCATAAGGAGGGCTAGTGATCTAGATTCCTTCCGACCCATTGGAGAGGGAGGCAAGATGTAATATCCTTAGGATGAACCCAATTATAAATGTAAATGCAAATGTACTTAAGTTGGTGAGCTGTGTTATATATTTTGACATGCATCTTCCATGGTGTAGTGTGTGCATGTATTGCAAAGTAAAATGATGAATTGGGCACATTCCAGGATACCGTGCGCACCATATTAAGTGCACACGTTATTGAGGCCAACAATACTTTGTGTATATGTTATATTTTATAGTCTCATGAGCCAGTTATTATAATCTAGGATGCTTATGTTTTTATTAGGCCAGAGAGTCTAGATGTTAAAGGCCAGTGCGCCTATTTTTGTACATATCTCATAATTAATATAAATACATTGTTGAGTGCAGACCGACCACAATAAGAGAGATGGGGGACTAAACTCCACTAGTCGGGGAAAGGGTGGGGGACAAAAGTTAAGGAAAAGGGATAAGCTAGGGAGCTTAAGCCAAAAAGGAATATTATATTAATATTTCTTAAAGTATAAAGTATGGATAATTATGTTATCCTAAGTTCTAATATTACAAACCCTCATTCCCCACATATTGGATAAGTGCTGATGAGCATGTGGGTTGGACTGAAGAAGCAGGTTGTCAGGCCCGTGGGATATTGAAAAGGCAGGTTGTTAGGCCCATGAGAAATTCTCTGAGTGAGAGAATTGTTGTGAATTGATTTCCTAAAGGTGATAAATTAAAGTTGTAGGGCCCTGGAAGGGAAGTGGGGCAGCCAAGGGACTGTTGAGAAGAGAAGGGGCACACTTCCTTGGGTGGGACAGGCATGTCGGGAATGAGATATTGTAGCCTGTTAGTTTGAGTAGGCACCTGTGATGGAGTCTTTTATGTTTTCCATGAGGCATTAGCCTGGTTAGGAACCCTTTACACGAGTGGAGTTTAGACCCAGCTTAGGGGTGACTCATTGGTGAGAGTGATGAACAGTGTGGTCTAAGGTTGGGAGGTTCATGGAAGGTCTGCACACAGTTGATGACATTCCTACCAAGATAAGTGTCAACTATGTGATAAATTTACATGCTAAATTGTTATTTATGTGCATATTTTTATGGGTTATCATATGTGCGATTATAACTATGTTTATTTTTATGGGTATTTCCTATATATGCTGCATGTATATGTTTACTACTATTTCAGTGTGAATATGTGAATTTACATAACGTATTTGTCTTTTCATGTTTTATATATAAGCTTCCGAAAGAGTTTTGCATGTATATATTTTTAATCACATGCATATAGAAGATTGTATGTGGCATAGCTCAGTTTGGATGTTGAGTATGTTATAGTATGTTCCACACAGAGAACGAAAGTGTTCTCTGGCATGGCACGACCCGGCCTGTTAGTGACTGGGGATGTTACAACATGGTATCAGAGATAAGTAAAGCATTTGAGAAGTGGCATGGCCTGACCTATTGGTGGCTGGGGATGTTACAAAATGGTATCAGAGCTAGGTAAAGTGTCTGAGAAGTGGCATGGCCCACCCTGTTGGTGGCTAGGGATGTTACAAAATGGTATCAGAGCTTCAATTTTCAACACTAAGCCTGAATGGGCCAAACACGTTGAGTTGAAGAGAAATTATACAGAGGATTTAATTCGAAATGGCCAAATTTCAAGTCACAGAGCGTCCATGGTAAATTTAGAAACAACGACACGGAATTGGGAAAAGCCCCAATTTCGGTTGGTAAATTCATGAGAAAATTGAGAAATTCAGCCAAGTGGTGAGATATTATCAATTTAATATCTATTCTAGCAAATTTGGATCTAGAATGGGTTGAATTTGAAGTTACAATAAAAACATGACAGATGGAGCGGAATTCATAATTAAAATTCCCAATTCATGAATTGATTTTGGGTGAATTCATTCCAGAAATGTCAACCCATGGTAATTTGTAATTGTAGAGGTTGAATTGGTGTTATCGGGGTGAAATTGAAAGAATTTTGTGGTTGCAGAATGTCTATGGTAAATTGGGTAAAAAAGCTAAGCAAAAGCCCCAATTTCTGCAACGAAATTCACGAAGAATTGATGCACATAAAAATGAATGTGCACAGGTGGGCACACTAAAAATGCATGTGGAGTAGTGAAAAGCTTGTGATAAGTAAAATTTAGCACTGCGTGGAAAAATGTTAGTGTGCGGGTGTGCGTGCTAAATTTCGGTGCCGCATGGAAAAATGTTTGTGTGCAAGTGTGTGCGCTAAATTTATCATTGCACAGTGTGCATACGCATAAGAATTTCACGCGGTGTGCACACTCATAATAGTGGCATGCGTGGTGTGTGCAATATTGACACAACAAAGTGGAGCTTGGTAGTTGCGTGCACAATGTGGGTATATGTTGTCGCGTGACAACTTAGTTAGTGGAGCACACAGATTTTTAATGCACGGTGGAGATGTACTAAACTCTAGCATGGTGCAGCGCGTCGAGTGAAATGTGCGCAGAATATTTGTGCGTGGTGGATGTTTGCGCTCAACATAAAAGTAATGCGCGCAAGTTATGGGCATGCAACACAAAAGTAGTATGCAAGTTATTGGTGCAAAGGAGAAGTGATACATAGTGGTTTTAAAGTGCACGACGCACGAGTTACCTTGTGTTGTTGTTGTGCATGGTGAATATGGGTGCATAGATTGAAAATTGTGCACGCGAAGTCATTTTGAGGGTGAACAACAACAGAAAATCACTGATTTTCTACGACGTTTTATATCATTTGAACATCATCGTTTTGCAGCGTGTTTTTGAGGGCCTTAAGATCATTTTTAGCAACTCAAAAACCACGAGAAAAAGTTGTATCTAAGGTACAATTTGTCTTTTCATCTCAAATTAAAGAACTCAGAGAGATCTTTCTAATGGTGTAAACCGTTCGACAAACAGAGCCTTTATGAGAAAGTTACAGCTTCAAAGAGCCATAACTTTCTTCTCCGGAATCAGATTGAAGCGCAGGAGTAGTCAATGGAAATCTATTGAACCATAGAATACATTCCAAGAGATGAATTAAATTTTTGGGCACGTTAAAGGTGTTTAATATAGAAAAGAAGTTACCTGTAGCATACGAGTTACAATCTGGTATTTTGGTATGGAACTTCAATAAGTTGTAACTAGCAAGCTGGAACCTATAATGAGGTGAAACTTGTAAAGAGTGCCCATAAGATGTATATTAAGAAACCCAATTGAGATCCTATGAAAATTCCAAAGGAGTAGGTGCAAAAATGCATATTACAGCGCAGAGTTGTGCAAGTTGAAGTATGAACAAAACAAAAAAGTTATTGGGCAATTTTCAATTAGCCATAACTTACTTCCCAAGACTCAGAATTGAGCATGGGAGTAGGCGTTGGAAAGATATCAGACAGAGACATAAAATTATTCACCCAGAAAATTGATTTAGGAAGGAATTTCACACAAAATCAGAAGAATAATTCTGATGCATTATTGGAACAAAATTATACATAATTTCATAAATTTGTTAAATTATTTTGCATAACAAATTTAGTTGGCTACAGATTTTTACAGAGTTAAAAAATTTTAGTTATTAAAAGGTGAGAAGGTTGAAGTTTAGTTAAAATTAAGCAGAGGTACTCAGGGAAAAAATGCTATGACAAAATATTTTGTAAGATGATCAAAAGCCAAGACTACAAAAGGTTAAGGTAAGAACCTTGGCACAGCCATAAATTCTTTGGAAGCCACTACAAGAAGTCCTCTCATGTTAGTCAAGTATTCAATGGAATATGGGTAGAGGAATACATCATGTAGTGAATGATTTAGTGAACACTCCCAAATAAATCAATATACAAATAAAGGAATGCATGGGAGTAAGTTCTATTATAAAAGGAATTGACTATCATAATGATAGTAATCGGATAGACAAAGAGGATTAATGCATATATGGATAAGAAGTGCATGATACCCAGGGATTAGATATGCAATGTTAGATTAATTCTTTCCTTATGGTTATCAAAGTGCATAGTGGAAGAATGGTATGAAGGGTATCAATATGGCATGATAGATGTGGATTGTTCAAGGCATGTTAAAATCAGATGGTCAAGATAAGGGAAAGTAATACCCATCAAGAAAATCCAAGTGATGATAAATCAAGTATCTCAAGAAGGAAGTTGGTGTTAACTGTCCAAGGTTACTCAGAAAACATGACTGGAAATAGAATTGGGTCATGTAAGAGTTGGATAAGAGGGATCCGAATAATAGTGGAATGTTGAAAATTAATATCAGCGTAAGATGTAGTTGGAAGTCCATGAACATCCTAGAATATTGGAAGAACAATTCATGGGTAGATATCCAACAAATGGGAATGAATGAAAAAACTCCAAGAGGGAAAGCAAGAATAATAGAGGATTATTATGCATTCCAAGGGTATTGAAGATATTTCCACGATAGCATGGAGAGATTGAGCAAAGAAAGACTTAAAAGAGAAATGAATCTCTGTAGAGAGTCAGTAAAGAACCATGAAAAATAAAATGGTTCTATGCATAGTTTTGAATGTAAAAGAGGTGGTTCTTGAGAAGAATCTATCTCAAGTGCCATAGAATCATGAGTGACATTTACAAGGGGTGGAAGTACCACTTGAATTATGTTAGTAAAGTAAAAGAAACATTAAGTGCTTTTAATTAATTCTATGCAGCTAGGGAAGGAGGCATATGTGCATCCCTACAGTATGATAAGAGATTGGCTATGAAAGCCAAGTTTGAGGCTAGTTGGCAAGGAGTGGAGAAGAATGCAAGAAAACTCAAATACTAAATTATTTAGTCAAGGAAAAACTGGAATAGTTCAGTTCGAAAAATAAATGGATGTTGAAGATCCATAGTCTATAGGACAACATGATTGGAATTATAATTCATCCAAGTATGAGTTGGGATAAATGGATCCAAGAAGTAAATAAAGATGAAGGTTATTATCAATTTAGTATTTGGATGGAAAATAAAAGGAAACCAAGAGTGATTTGGCTAGAAAGTGCTCAGATCAGAAATATTCATGCACAGTGGTTACAGTGAAGAGCACATGAAGATTCAGGAATCCAGAAGAATGGAAGAATTATGGGATAAACAAGGAAATGTGATTCAGGAAGAAATAATTTGTTGCAATTACTATAGCAGCAAGTATTTTATGGCTTGTTGGGACAACCATAAAGAGTGGGAATGCTTGCATATTTGCAAGTGTTTCTACTAATGTTGTTGCACATGGAAGGGAGCAACATAAGGCTGGAATGTTGATTATAAGACTAATAAAGAGGCATAAGAGATTCTGTTGACATCAACTAATCAGGTAGCATTGAAATTGTTTAATTCTAGCTATGCAGGTAAGTATTGTTGTTTAAAAATTATGTTGTATAATTGCCAAAGGGAAATATAGGTAAGAATTTCCCCAAATTGAATTTTAAACTACACTGCATGGTATTGTTTAGGTGCATTGACAGGATTAAGTTACCACTAGGTGTGGTAAGGGCTAGAGGCATGTTATATTTATCAAATCTTTTATCTTTTGAATACACACACTGACATAGTAGCATGTCATGTTAATTTGGTTATAAGGGAATAACCAGAGAAAATAAAAGATAATAATTTGTTATAGGAATGATGCTAAGAAAGCTAGTCATGTATGAGACTAGGACATGGTTGGATATGGCAGGGTATGGTTATAGAAAGGTTATGTGCTACACAAACACCCAATGAGATTCCTACTTTAAATAAAACTTGGACTGGAACCTTTTTTCTAACACTAATAAACACTACAAAATTGTATTCTTGGTGTAGTGTTCAAGTCAAAAAGGAAGGCATCCAAGTAATTGTGAAGACAATGGGAAGTGTGTGGAGATGTGTCAAGACATTGGCCAGATTTCCAATTTATAGATGGTGAAATGCATGACTTAGATAAAGCTCATTCTGAAAATCAATGCAAGGGTGCATTGAATAAATAGGCATTGAGAGTTGGACTCATGGCTGGTAAGTGGCAGAGTTGCACTCATACATGATGGAATTGTATACTTAAATGCATTTTGCTGAATGAATTTTGTGAGTGCATGTATATATGTTTTTGCATGCAAATAATTATACTAATGTTTGAAATGTTGCTAACTCATGAAGTTTAGAACATTTCAGGAACTATCAAACATTGCAACATGAAAGATGCAAGTGAGGTGGTCACAGGAATAGTGACTACAGAAAATTTTTGTTTAGAAAATTAAAGAAATTAACTTACTGTTATTAATTATGAGCATGCATATGCATAGAATGATGAGTCATTCTATTTGGTTGAATTGGTTGGTAATTGTGATTGAATTGCTAGGTGCAGGAAATTCTAAGATCACGGCATAAGGTGTTATACATGTTGAATTATGATGTACAAAAAATACTGACAATTTGTTGGTTGTATGCAATATTTAATCATTGTAGGAAAACTCATATTTAGTGTGGTGCTTGCTGAAATCCATAAGGAAAAATACATTCTATTATTCCAATAACGATGAAAAATTATGAAATAGAATTTCATATTTTGGGAAAAGTCAAATACCTTATGAAATTAATTTGATTTTTGAAATGGAATTTTTATGATGCTCTCTCATGATAACTGCATGTGTATGATGCAGGTGAGATGATAATGATTAAATTTGGAACTCCTAGAGCCATGGTGCTCTGAGACTTCTTGTCCGGCCTGTACTAGAGCCCTAGAAGGGAATTTGTGCAGCTAATGGACTCTTGGACAGTGAAGGTGCATACTACCTTGGGTTGTACAGGCATGTGGGGAAGAGAGACCATTGGTTGGAGTGCTGCTGAGGTTTGGTACCTTGGCCTAGACTATGTTGATATTGATTGTGGTTTGTGGTTATCTTGGGAAGCCATTTTTCTGATGGAGTCATATCCCATGCTTGGGGATGATATGTTGTTGATATTTCATCAGCAGTGAGATATAAGGCTGGGTGGAACATCATGGATCTACAACTAGTTGTTGCTTCAATGAAGTTTAATTGAAGCATGTAATAAGGAACAATGAGCTGAATTATTTCCTAAAGTAGCTCCATGGAATATATTAATTGAATTCAACTTGCAGTATGAGTACCAAAATTGGTGCTGGAATTTAGAGCACTAGATGGATGACAAGATTTCAATAGATAAAGATTGTAGATTTTAAAGAATTTGAATGGTACATGGTATATAATGCATTGAGGATTTTTGAAAATTTTGTTGAATATGTGTACATGATGCATTGAGGATAGTGCATAAATAAGGGGAGGGGATTGTAATATCCCTAGGCTGAACCCAATTGTAAATGTAAATGCAAATGTACTTAAGCTAGTGAGTTGTGTTATATATTTTGACATGCATATTACATGGTGTAGTGCACGCATGTACTGTGCAATAAAATGATGAATTGGGCACATTCCAGGATACTGCGTGCAACATATTAAGTGTGCACAATATTGAGGCCAACGAGCCTTTGTGTATATGCTATATTTTATAGGCTCGTGAGCCAGTTATTATAAGCTAGGATGCTTATGTTTTTATTAGGCTAGAGGGCCTAGATGTTAAAGGCCAGTGCACCTATTTTTGTACATATCTCATAATTAATACAAATACATCATTGCACACAGACTGACCATGATAAAAGAGATGGGGACTAAACTCTACTAGTTGAGGAAAGGGTGGGGGCCAAAAGTTAAGGAAAAGGGCTAAGCTAGGGAACTTAAGTAAAAAATGAATAATATATTAATATTTATTAAAGTATAAAGATCCATATGGATATTGGTGGCCACCCACCTTTTCCAACTGGCTCAAAACAGTTTTCTGACAATTGTGGCAATTTATTGTTTTTAGCAGTTTTAACTTCCGGGGCCATTTTGAGGGCCTAAATGAAGGTTTTTCGCGATCGAGATCCTCAATGATGGTTGAAGGAATGATTGAACCCCCAAAATTAATCTTCTCAATGATACCTTTCCAACAGGCTATCACACGCCTAAAACGGAGATCGTATGCAAAAGTTACGACCCCGGGAAGTTGATGTACTAACTTACCCAAATGAGGCCCACATGACATTTGACACTTCATCTCCTAGGGTTAGGTTTTTGGATGTCTAGGGATTTTGGCATTCTTTATTATTGTAAAAATTACTTCAGAGCCTCATTGTAACCTTCTTCTTGTGAATACGCGTTGCCATCACATCTCTTCTCAAAGATAAGCCGCCACCATTCTGGCAAGCTTGTTTCCACTGCATTTTACAGTTTCAACTTATTTCGTTATTGAATAGAAAACCAATTTTATTATATCTCTATTATTTTGTGTTAAGTGCCTGTTAATAATATGTATTCATTTCATTTTTCTCATAAAATCTAGATCAATGGTATTAGAGCGGTCTTCTCCTTGTCGTCTTAATGCATGTCCCCAACGAGGTCGGAGTACAAAGAGTTGAGTCTTGAGCTTGTTTCTCTTGAGGACAAAATCTCTCGTACGCCAAAGAGACCTCCCATTGCAGGAGAAAAGAAATATGATGGGACATGAGATCCTTTCAAACTATTTATTGAGGAGGCCCTCATGCAATAGAGGAACGAGATGATGGATAGTTTCACGCAAATCCTTCGGCGACTACCAGCAGATGATGCATCTTCTTTGAACAGAGGCATCGCCCCGTTCAAGGTACAAATAAACTTTGATATTCCTATATTTGAAGGTCATATAGACGTAGATGTTGTAGACAAGTGGTTGAATCTACTAGAAGGGTATTTTTCTGTCCATAACTTTTCGAATAGAGAAACGATTACTTTTGCGTTCCTCAAAGACGTTCCCCATGTCAAAGATTGGTGGGAAACTTTTTGTGAGAAAAAGGAAATAGGGGAAACCTCATTATTTTCAGTCACAACCACCTGGGAATCCTTCATGGATGTTATTAAGGAACAATACTACCCTTTCGAAAGTTATGATGACCTGTATACCAAATGGACCACACTGCAGCAAGAAAGAGACCAAGCAGTGCCAGATTTCACAAATATCTTCCATACCTTTCACACCAAGTTGGGTATCAAAGATTTGGAGAGACATCCAGTGCTCCTCATAGATACATACAGACCGAAATGGAATTTCTGGACATCTCATCCTTGGGCACGACCTACCGATATGACGTCAAAATCAAGCAGAAGCTCAAACAAAAGACACGAAAATTTGGGCCTGGGAACCCCTCACAGCAAAATCCAGGAAAGGGTAGCTCCAACTTACCAAGCAGAGGACAAAGAAAATATGGACAATATCAGGACAACCATTCCAAGCTACAAGCAAAGAAGGACACCAGAAAGACAAAGAAATATACCGGGAAGTGGTGCGACTTCCATAAGAGCCCTTTGCATAAAATTGTTGACTACTACTCAAAGAAGTCACTGGTGGCCGAAGTGAAAGCCTCTAAATTAGATGCGGATTGTGACTCTGAGCTAGAACCATAAAGGTGAAAATAGATCATTGACACAAAACCCAGTGCCACTGTTGCTACCACCAAGCTCTAGCTTGGTGAACCAGACGAGCCAGAAGAAGGAGAGCACCTCTTCCATTCACAGATGTGGGTAAAAGGAACTCGGCTACACTTCATCATTGATAGCGGTATCTAGAAGAACCTCATCTCATCAAAGNTTATGGAAATTTCATGTTGTATATGATTCTAGGCCTCATAGTGTTATTATTACTTTGAACATGAAATTGTATAGGATACCCGAGGCAGTCCCAACTAGTGCTATTTCCTTGATCTCTACTAAGCAATGCAGGAAGGTCATCTCTCAAACAGGGAAGTTTGTCTTCTTCATGATTCACTCTCAGAATAAGTGAAATATAATAGCCACATCCAGGGTCTTTGCGGCTAACCTCTCCACACAACAGAAGCAAGTAGATAAGGTCATGGAAGAATGCTCAGATATCTTCTCCTCACCTACAGGGGTACCTCTACACTGCCAGGTCAAGAACCCCATCAATATGACCCCCAGTGCACCGCTGCCCAATGGGTGATTCTATCGTTGCTCTTTGTTAGAGAATGAGGAGATCAAGTGACATATCTAAAAACTTATCCACAAGGGGCACATCCACCCCAGCTCATCACCTTGCAGGAGCCCAATCATGCTGGTACAAAAGAAAGATGGAACTTGGTGACTTTGTATTGATTACCAGGCTCTGAATAAAATCACAGTCAGAAACTGGTACCTGATTCCCTGAATCGATGAACTCCTTGATCAACTCATGGGGGCCAAATACTTCAGTAGGATTGATCTGAAGTTTGGCTACCACCATGTCTCGATAGAACATACAAATGTATGGAAGACTGCCTTCAAGTTAAAGGAAGGCCTTTTTGAATGGTTGGTCATGCCCTTTGGTTTGACAAATGCTCTAGCCACTTTCATGAGGATGATGAACGATATCCTGCAACCATTCTCCAATACTTTTGTAGTGGTGTATCTAGATGATATTCTAATTTACAACAAGACTTGGGCTGAACGCTTGCAACATATCCAACAAGTTTTGCACACCCTGCAGCAGCACAAGATATATGCCAACTTGGAAAAATGATCCTTCGGCATGGACAGGGTCCATTACCTGGGCTAAATCATTGATCAACATGGCGTACATGTGGATCCAGCCAAGATCCAAGTCATCCATGACTGGCCAGCCCCAAAAACACTCACTAAGCTTCGGAGCTTCTTGGGCCTTGCCAATTTCTACCGCAGGTTTGTGTTGGGATTCTCCCATATTGCATGGGCCCTCAGCCAAATAAACAGGGGTGGTGGTAAGGAAAAATTTGCGTGGGGTCGGTCCCAACAACAAACTTTCGATGATTTGACTTGGTGCTTGTGCTCAGACCTAGTTCTTTCACTACTAGACCTGCAACATCCATTTGAGATTAAGACAGATGCTTCATACTATGCTGTGGGCATTTTTCTCACTCAGCACGGCCACCCCGTGGCCTATCATACTGAGACACTGTCATATACTATCCATAAGTACCCTACTTACGAAAAATAAATGTACTCCATTGTGAAAGCATGTCGCCAGTGGAGACATTACATTCTTGGGAAGGAGAAAATCATCCACATCGATCATAAGCCACTGCAGTTCATGAAGACACAGGGAAAATTGCAGAATGAGCCATCAAAAGTTGTCCACATACTTGCAACAATTCCACCTCAACATCAAGTATAAAATAGGAA
>SNQJ01S0074878.1:60767-72476 GCA_010110895.2 Picea sitchensis
TAATTGTATGGCTAGCAATTGAAGATGTTGGCATATTCTTGGTCGTCCTCCCAAATGAATGAATAAGATTTAATTTTCATAACTTCCTTTCATTTATGAATGCATCAGTTAACCTATTCAATTTTTCACATTTACTTAATCATATTAATAAATGACTGGCTACCCATATGATTTTCATGTTTAAATGATTAACAAGAATTAATATATAAGCATTGTTCTATACAGACACGTTTGAGTGATTAACATAGCAGATCGCACATTTCATATTCGGGCAAGCGTTCTTTTTATGGGATGTGGACCATGGCATGGCATGATGCCACATTTTCAATTTAAATTTATGACCATGTTCTTATTTTGGATGGCGTTTCACATTATAGACTTTCTGTGATCATATACGATCATATACCTACAACTATACTGCTATTGTCGAGGAATATTGTTATTGTTGAGGGATTGTGTTTTCTATCTTTTCACATTATACCTGCTTTTATTTGTTCATATACAATCATATATGTTATGACCCTATGTTTCATAGGATCATCTGGTGACTAAAATTTTTTACTCTTGTTGTATTTTTGGTTGTAAATAATATTTCAATTTGCAAATTATTTTCAAAAAGAAAAGAAAAAGAAAGAAGAAAAGAAAAAGAATAAAAGAAGTCATAAAATAAAAATGGATAAGGCCCCATGAAATAAGGACAACTTGATCCATATATTCTAACCATGGTCATGTCTTTTTGAATTTATGTTGATAGGATTAGTGAATAAAGATTGGTTAAATTGTTTAATCTTAACAAGGTAGATAGGTTAGTTAGTGAATAAATTTGATCAAACTATTTAAACTTGATCAAATAGCCCCAGGGTAGAGTAATTTTTATCCCAACAATCTAATATGGGTTAAATTTGTTAGGAAAATAGATTAGAATATAGGTTAGTTGTATTTCCTATCAATAAAACAAGCAAAAGGTTGGGTGAAGATTTTTTTTTTTATGTTAGAAGGTTGTGTTCTAACCCCTTGGTGGAAAAATGAAAAGGGAGCAGGTGGGGGGGTTCGATTTGGTGGTATTCCCTAGCGGGCCCCATCCTAACGTGTCTCCATTGTGTTAACTCGGACCCCCCTTTCTCTAATCTAGTTACCGCCATACCAGTTTCCCATACCACCATCGTCTCATGACATCACACTCCACTACCACCACCACCTTGTGACATCACACTCCACTACCACCATCGTCTCGTGACATCACACTCCACTACCACTATTTATAATTCACTCTCATTATTTCACCAACGTACTTTCCTCCACTCACCCATCACACGTTATATCCCATTCTCTTATCCTCCAATCACTGCCTTCCACATCATCCCCACACACCTGCCACCCATCCTTTACCCTCCACCTCATACCGGAGGTACCTATTTGGTTGACTAATACAAGAAAACATATTTGTTAGCCTATTGATTTGTCCCATGCACCTCCAAAAGATACCCATTTGCCCAGATAATCTTGTTTTTTTACCATTCCTTCAACATTCACGATCCAAACACCTCTGAAATCAATATTCTCTTTGCTTTTTCCATCTACGACCTCCATTGATTCCTGGAATCTGCAATCAACGTCATATCTTTTTCAAATTTTCACAGGTATCAGTCGTAGTAATGGCACCAAAGTCCAAACAATCAGAAGTCGATGAAATCCCTCTTCCTGACAAGGATTACTTGATTTCAGATCCCAAATGTGAATTTGATTTTGTTGAGTTACACTCGTGGTTCAGAGACACCTTCTTAGACCAGAGTGATGAGATTGGACTCTGGGAGTCTAATCTCCCACTGTATATTTTTCCCCAAATTCATCATTTCCCTGAGTTCACCCTCAAGTGTCAGGCACACTATCTTCCCGATCAGAGAGCTATTGTTTCATCCTCCAGAGAGATCATGTTCACTATCACACTCGAAGCCATTAACTAGATACGACAAATACCTAGAGCTGAATCGCTTTCTCCTTTTACCTTTGATATCTTAACCGAAATGTGTCAAAAGTTGTCCTTTCCCCAGAGAGCGCATATTTTTTATCTTTTCCTCCCTAAGAATTCCCCATTACCAAAATAAAATCCCCCGTATTAGTCATCGATTTTCTCAGAAAAAGGAAATCAACTTATTTAATCTCTTTCCAGTCTACTTGGATACTAGTCAGATGAGTGGGTAGATGAGACAATCTTGGGTTATCTATCCATTTTCTCTACTAAGGAAAGGGCCACAATGCAGTTCGACTACAACATTTCTCTGGCCGAGAATATTCACGAAGAACTTTTCAAGTTTCCCACAGAAGGCATGTTCCAGTATTCTTCAATACTGGCATACTTGTTCATATTTTTCCAAATAGACAAGTTTCTATTTTCCATGCAGAAGCTAGATGAGAATGGAAAACCACAGCCGGTCATATTATGGATGTCACTACTGAGAAAAAATTCACCAAAATTCACTTTTAATCAATTCATAGATCAATTTTACCACCCTATGGTAAGCATGCTCAACGACATACAAGAATTAAGGATAAACAAAGAAATCCAACAAATTCTATATCTCTCAGACCTCTCCAAGACTAGAGACTGGTACTTGTACCAGAACCACACAGAGATTAGAATTTATGGATGCGATCTTGCTCCCTACAAATTGCCTAGATATTTTCTCGTGTGCATATTCACCTTGGAATATATTAGGCAAATGATTAACTCATATGATATTCATTTTGTATCCTTCAAGAAGAAACAACAATTGAGGATCAAGGGACATACAGGACCTTTCATCTATAATAGTCGAGCCGCAGGGACAATGGTCGATAAACTTTTGAAGGAAATGAAGTTTAGCATCAGGTTTTTGTGGCACTATGATCCTTGTGGAATCATCATAGAAACCAGGCTAAAGAATAAAATCTCTCCATATGCTCATGTTCCGAAACCAGAAATTGAGAAATTCATGAACTGGACAGAGTGGGAAGTGAACACTTTGGAAGACTCAGAACAACAAACTCCTTTATCTAGTGTTTCTCAAACCACTAATCCACATGTACCAGAAGAGAAGAGTCCTAGAAAGGAAGTCTCCCCGTCAGTTATTGAAGTCTCGGCAAAGGATTTCTGAGTTTACAGGAAAAATCCCAAGACTAGTCATACCCCTGATAGATCTAGGGGAGAAGAGACCCAATCTACCACAATAGTAGAGGGAGAACATTCACCATTGTTCTCAAGCCATAAATAAATGATGTCTACCTCTTCATCAAAGAAGCATACTGATACCACCTTGACCACCCAGCCATCACAAGGATTCGCAGGACTAAGCATTTTAGAGAAATACAATCTGATTAAGAAAAAGAATGAGATGTTGACCAACAACATCTATGCCCACTTCTGGAAAAAAACATCAACAACGCAGCATAGACTGCTCTCTGCATTTGATACAGAAAAGGGGAGGATGAATATGGCCTTCTTGCAGGCACAGGTGCCTCAACCAAAGGAAATTTCTGATTGCAAAAGGTCAACTTTCAAGTTTGATGCTGCAGAGGTACATCCAGCTGACCAAATGGACTTGCACAGACAGACTGGAGAAATAATTTTATCAACATTGGCAAACACTTCCACAACTGCTGAAAAGTTGTAGGCTTCTCTAAACAATGTTTAGACCCAACTAAATATGGAGAAGGTGTCATCTTTTGTGAAGGACAACAAGATCAAATCTTTAGATGAGTTGGTACTTAAAATTGGGTACGACCCCTCCCATGTGAAAGTAGTTGAAGAATTGCTAAAGAAGAAGAATGATGACATAGCATCCTTGAGGAAACAATTAAAATTTCCAGCTACTGAAGACTCACAGGCCAAAGAGATAGCTAAGATAGAAGGCCAAAAAGAAGAAATGTTAAAGTTAATCATGGAGCATAATGCACAGATCAAGGAAATGGAAGTAGAGCTAGAAAGATTAGTAAAGGAAAAGGAACAGACAGTTCCCATGGAGGTCATTCCACTAAGTGCAGTTCCCCTCACATGAGTAATCACAACGATAGCATCAACAACTACCACATCTGAAGTTTCATCAGCTACCATAGTGATAGTTCTACAAACATCTATAATCTAGCAAAGTCAATGGAAGAGATGACCATACAAGGAGAAGAAATCAAAAATCTGAAACAAGAGATAGAGAATCTCCAGAAACTTAAGCCCTCTTTCCAGGCCAGCTACAACACTAAAAGGCACACATCAGAAAAACTTAAGCAGGAACTACAGTAGCTGCAGAAGCAAACAATTTTGGGCGAAACACTAGCAGAAGCCAAGGAGAAAATTTGGATAGATATCTCAAAATCCATGACAGAAATCTGGCCACTGGTGCAGATCATGTTTGAACAACATGAATTTGTTTCGAGGAGCAGGAAGGCCATTTTCAGGACAAAAGGAGAGCTAGGATAAATGCCCACATAGGCAAATGAAATCATCAGGTTTATAAATTCCAAGACTAAAGAGGAGCTGGAAAGCCTGGAAATTGAGGATAGGAAAGAGAATATCCTTGAGGTTAAGAAAGTTCTGACCAAGAGAGGACTAATGTTACAATTGGAGGAGAGAGCCCAGAACATGGATAGCTGAGTTTAGATATTCTTCAGTAATATTGAAGCTTTGCAAAAGAAAGGTCTTCCTAGTTTAATGGTTCTAAATGATAAGTTGATGAGTCTTTCCGCCTACAAGCAAAACATCACCATGGTGTCAAAGGATAGCTCAAAGTTTTCAGGAATACATGGTAGCATAACAGGCAAATCATTTTTAGAGACCTTGCAGTTGGACCTCAGAATCCAACATGAAATCAAGTATATTTTCATCACCAAGCCAACTTTCACCAAATATACAGAGATGGATGAAGTCTACCGAAGGTTACTAAAAGTCAACATTCCCAGTCAAAATAGATGGGAGGATCTGTGCACTCTGATGGAGTAAGTGATGAGGTGTACAATCAAGGTTAACATGCAGAGAATTCAAAGTCAAGTTGATAACTCGCCAACAACTTTCCCCAAAATCAACACAAAGAATCCAACAGATCATTAACAGTTCCTACAATTTTGTATTTTGTTATATAGTTAGTTAGCTTTGGATTTTACCACATCCTGATCATTAATGACATGATCGATTGTAATATTTTCTATATATACTTCAAACTTCGAAGTATTGAGGGTTGATCTTTACGCCCAAGTAAGATGTAATCAATGTAATCTTTTTCAAGAGATCTACTAGTAATAAAAAGGATCATTCACACGATTCCTGCATGTTAATTGTTGGTGATGTTTACTCCTCTTCGTTGAATGGTTTTATCTTTCTTTTTTATCATTGTGTTTTCTATATCTCATCATTTAAAAGAAGTTAAAGTTGCAGAATTTATCTTCGTATACTATGTTTCTTACTTTTAAAGATCCAAATGTTTGTCTTCTGATATTGTGATAAATAAATTCTTGAATGCTTCTTTATTATAGTTGATTTTCTCATCTATTTTTTCTATCCATCACTTTAAATTCTAAAGGATCCAACAGTTTCATTATCCTGGCCTGTGAAGAAACCTAATAAAATATGTTCTTTGATCTCAAACCTTAACACAGAGCCCATAGCCCAATGGATGCGTAAGAAATATCTCAGCCATTTTATAAAACAAAGCAACACAATCCTATTTATTTAACTAGCCTAATATCTGAAATCTGAAACATATCTAAACCTTAAAGAGAGATCCCTCTCTAAAATTGGAAGGGCTAGATCCCAGTTTCAAAGTGGTTGGATAAAGTTACCTCCGATAAATTTCTTCTACCTCTTGACAACCTCTGGAAATTTACAGAGCGATAACAAAATACATGCAACTATACTGCCATTGTTGAGGGATATTGTTATTCTTGAGGGATTGTGGATCGATTGGAAGCATTGGAGCATAAGCAAGAGAAGGAGATCAATGTTTCATACACATTGGAGTGGAAAAAAGGTCAACACAGTAAAGCATCAAGCAGGAAAAGGAAAGATCTTCCTTTATCTCTTTATCTCTTTAAAATTTTTGAAATCAGTTTCTTTGAATTATAGTTTACAAGTTACATATAAGTTAGCGATGAGGTTTACAGGTTGGCGATGAGGTTTACATATTGGTTTAAAAGTTAAATATGGTTATCTATGAGGGATATAAGTTCCTTATAACCCTCATCAGAGTTTCATATGGGTTTGAAGTGTATCTATGTCGCATATTAGTACCTATACAAACCCCTGAGTTGTTCTCCTTTATTGCAGGTCAGATCCATCTTGTGCTGTAAAGTTTTCATCATTTCATAGGACCGATCTACATTTTCGACCATATTGTGGGTTTTTAGGGGTCATAACTAAAGAATATATGCCCCCTTTGAGGAATTTTGCAAGTGTTTGAGGTTACCAACTACATCAACTACTTGGCCGTGCCCTAAACTACTCAAATGACCTATCATTCCTTTGCATCGTTGCCTATGCTAAGCTGGTATACCAATGCAATTTTAACTATCAAAGGTTAGTATGATATAGATTTCACTTCGTTGGTATAAATTGTCATACATGGAAGTATTTTCATCTCCTTTTCCTTAGCTTGTTAACCTTATTTCAAGCCTACCTTGACCCCATTCAATGACCTGATTTTGCATGTGTATCGTTCCATTATTTGATGGTTAAATAATATGATTTACGAGGAAATGACACTTTAGACCAAGGGTGGAAGTTTTAAATGGTTGTTGATTCATGTTATGTGATGAATCTAGTTAATGAATGTGTTTTGTTTTAAATGTTTCATTTGTCCATATTGAAGAGAAAACACATATGTTCTGAATCTGGTTATTGGTGTTGTATTTGCATATATTTTGTAACCCGAATTCCAAATCTGTGCTAGGGTAGTTAAAGAATTGCTATAGAAGTGACATATTTGTTGCTAATTTTTATACAATCTATGTTTGAGCAGTGAATCTTTGTTACATATGTGCACTATATCAAAATTCGAAGTGTTATTTGTATATTGAAAATTTATTACATCTATAACACACAAATCTATTGTAAGTTATTGTTGTCATATATGCATAGTCAAGATTTGAAGTTGTTATTTAATGTTCAAGGTGGTTGAGAAGACACTGAAGAGCTTACTTGTTTCATTATCCCAAACTCTCCTAATGACATGGAACTTTCCCTGAGCTTACAAGCCAGTGTTTTATTACTAACCATTTTTTTTCACAATGCATTGCTTCTTTGTTATGAAAAGACACCAAGAAATTTTGTCCATTAGACACATCAAACCTAATATGTAACTTAGATATGAATTTCAACCTAATATGTAACTGAGATATGAATTTCAACCTAATATGTAACTAATTTTGTCCATCAGACACATCAAACCTAATATGAAAATGAGATATGAATTTCAACCAAATATGTAACTGAGATATGAATTTCCAATAGACGCTTCTATTTCCTGACCTAACTCTGATCTAATAAATTGGATTTATAATAATGTGTTTAACCTAAATATGTAATTCTGATCTAATAAATTGGATTTGTAATAATGTGTTTTTTCATTTATAAAATTCAAAAGGATGGATTTGTAATAATGTGTTTTTCATTTCTAAAAAAATTTAAGTTTTATGATGTTTCTTAAATTCGTTGAAATAGAACCCACACTAAAACAAGAGGCTACGGGTAAGGTTGAGTTCGAAACAAATCAACACACTAAACCTAGAGGACATGTTGTTTGTATGAGAATCAAATAATGTTTCCTAAATTCGTTGAAATAGAACCCACACTAAAACAAGAGGCTACGGGTAAGGTTGAGTTCAAAACAAATCAGCACACTAAACCTACAAGACATATTGTTTGTATGAAAATTAAATAATGGGATAATGATTTTTCAAATTGGAGTTATGATTTCAAATGCTGATGAAAGGGAAATTCAATTTATTTATTGAATTTTGATCTCATTTTAATTATCCAGGTTTTTTCCATGGAGATTTCAACCTCTTTTATTTTAGTGTTAGAATTGGGTCAAAGTCTTCAATCATATGATAATTTTAGGATATTCATCCTCAAGCTACTCATAAGTAACGAATAACTAATTATTCTCCATATGATAATTATAGGATTTTCATATGGGTCTACTAGTAAGTAACTGATGACTATCGTTGTTATTAGTTATTAACTAATATTTACGTGCAAACAAAGGCTTCATACTATCCTTTACCTAAGTGGAATAAGATTTTTATGTAGTGTATGATATCATATTATTTAAATTATCAATGCATTGATTTGTTTGAGATGGCATAAGATTTTTATATAATGTATGATATAATATTATTTAAATTATCAATGCATTGACTTATTTGAGATGGTGTAGCATTGTATGGCAAGAGCTAATGCAAACTCCTGATGTGTCAGTTTCATAAAAGAAAAATTGAAAACCATAATGCTCTTTTCAGTGCAAATTTTGGTAGTTAAACCTACATTGAAATATATCCTCACTAAAACATATGCCAAAAATTACAATGTCTGTAAAATTAAAGGGTGAACAAACTAATTGTTTTTCACAAAATTAATTTCAATTTTAAATAATTTTTGCATATTTTTGGTGGACCTAATTTATAAATATTATTTAAGAATTTTCAATTAATTAATTAAATTTATAGATAAAAATACAATATATGATAAAATAGCACAACCATATTATTATGTGATATGATAAAATAACACAACCAATATGTACTCGGGCATACTGTTTTCTACCCGGGGACATACTTGACATGTTTACTATTATGAAGATGATAGGGTAGGGATTGTGTGCATGAAAAAGTTTAGAGTTCAGAGAAAGGTATATGATCAGAGTTATGCTTATGGCCATTTAAGATGTAAAAATTTACTATTTGATTGTATAGAAGGATATTAGATCTAGCATAATCTATTACATTACTTCCAAGTGGATGAATACAAGTCGTCTAGTTGGATTTCAACCATTTCATTAGACCATTAAAATTATTATATCTTAAGAATTCCAATCATTTACCTTCCAAACTATTTAGGGCCAAATTGTTATTTAGGTTTTCTTCTAACTCTTTAATTTTGTAAGTAAGATTAAGCTTTTCTAGATTATCGACCTCTATTTCTTGAGTTGATTGTTTCTTTTCTTGACTTTTCTTTTCCATTTCATGTAATCTAATCTCCATTTTATTCAACTTAATATCAATCCCTAATATTTTATTATCTATGTGTTTCTTAATCTGATTTTGAAAAGAGCTAAGCTTATTATCAAACATTGTCTCTAACTCTATTTGAAGTTTGACTTCTTTCCTCTACCTTTATCTAATAAAGCTATATATTCATAAAGAAAATATTATTCTAAATAATCTTCAATACCGAATGATATGGAAGAATTTCAAATTTTAAAATATGGTTACATAAAGATAATTATATAGTGTTAAAAATATTGTTGATTTTTTTATATGTATTAAAATATTTTATAAAATTATTTAATATGTTTAAAGAAAAAAAATAGTAATTTTAGTAAAGGTAAAAAAATTATAGGAATAGAATATTATAATACTATTTCAAATTGTCTTTACTAAATTAATATTTAAAAAGACTAACAGGTGTTCTTAGAAAATAGTTATGAGTGTTTGTAAAATTAAAAGAATGGTTAAAAACTAGAAATATATATGCCTATTATAGACCTAAGGATAGTTGCAATCTAGAAGCAATATCTATTAGACATAAATAAACATATATTTCAATACGTCAACCCTCTATAGTCCAAAATAAGGAGTGTTGGGAATCTTCTCAAACACATATAAGACATTCAAAATTTAAGCTTTGAAACAGTGAGAAAGTTAAACATAAGACTCATAAAAATAAGAAGTAAATTGTCCTTGATGAGCCTCATTGATCTCCCAAGTGTCTTCTTGTAGCGTCAATCCTTTCTTAGATAACCTATTATCTTCATAGTTTGTGTCCTTGTATACATGAGAAAAACTGATGTGGGAAATGGTAGTTTGTAAATTTGTGATGTTGCGGATAGTGGTTGAAGATGGTTGAAGCATGAAATTTATTAGTATAGTTTATCCTTTCATCCAATTGATCAATAAGAAGGATTCATCGAGAACTTGGAGTTCTGTGATTTATTTTTCAAGGGTAAGGATTAAAACCAATTTAAGGATTGTGAGTTCAGTGTGGTTATTTGTAGTTTGATTGGTCCCATCTTTGAAACTAATAAAATGATTTTGAGAGAAGAAAATTAATCCTGATTAGAACACCTTGATAGGCTCCATTGAATAAGCCCCAATAATTTTTTTTTTTTTTATATTAAGTTGTGATTTCCAATCACAATGAGGGACATATGAAAAATGATGAAAAACATTTAAAATATTGAGTCATTGGGAACCACATTTGAAAGGAAAGGTGTCATTTCCCTCAAAATCCACATTATATGTATATTGTTCGCGTTCATTTGATCACCGGGTGAGCAAAAATGGGAACGCTAGCATGCCCTGTTGGGCTTGGCAAGGCATAACAGGATGCTGTGGAGCAAAAGGGGTTAACAGAAACAGAAAAAAACTATAATCTAACTACGAACTGAAAGCAAATAACATTACAAAAATAAACAAGGAACATTAAACATCAGACACAAGTGTCATCAAAGGTTTCAGGCAGGTGCTTTATTGAAACCAGAGCACACGCAGAAGAGAGGGACCAGGGGTTCCTTCTCCCTCCAGCGGAAGGCTCTTCGGGGCCCTCAACACAATGCTTTCCTTACAAACTGAACAGAACTGAACTGAGTGGTGAAAGAACTCTGGGTTACACTGCTGATGAGTTGTCTGTCAAAGGCTGAGCTCTGAATCATCTGGATAGCATAACAATGCTTTGAATTCCCTGTTGAGACAATGAGTCCTCACAGCCTTTTATAGCCGTTTCAAGGGCGGTCTTGTAACCTTATCCAGGTGTGAATAGGGGCGCATTAGGGTTCATTTAGGTCATTTAATCCGCCATT
The DNA here is from genome assembly GCA_010110895.2 of Picea sitchensis. NCBI lineage: Eukaryota > Viridiplantae > Streptophyta > Pinopsida > Pinales > Pinaceae > Picea > Picea sitchensis. The sequence goes on from SNQJ01S0074878.1 coordinate 71,807, forward strand.
TTTGCAGAGCCGACTCTGATCTGAGGGTCAAATCACCTTGGGGGTCGGTCTGTAGGCGGTCGAGAGGTCGACCTATGCAATTAATGCGCCGTATTAGCAGATGCGCGGCTTTTTGTGTGGACAGTCGCGTGTCGGGCGCGCATGCGCGCATAACACGTTTTTGTCCCGCGCATGTGCACGCGCATCAAGATGATGTAAAGCGCCTTTCAATTTTTGGTTACTTTGTATAGTTTTTTTCCCTTCTGGAGTGCTTTGGAATTAATTCAGTGCCATGAGTGACTTCATTGCTGTTTTGCTGATGCTGAGTTCTTGTCGCCATGTGCAGACGAAATTTCAGTGATAACAGATGCCCCCTGATGGATGAGGTTGGGAGAAAACGTATAGCCGAAATCCATCAATGTTTCTTCTATTGAGCATGTGGTTGTAAGGGAAAGCAAGAGTGGGACCCTTCAGAGCGATCCGTTGGAGAGAAAAGGAACCAGTATCTCGACCTTCTGAGAGACGTGCAGAAAAAATATACAACTGTATACAAACGAGGCGGGCATGCCCCATGCTCGTGTAATGTAACTCTGAAAAAAGATGACGGAAATGTTGGTGTAGACAACTGCAGCGCCCTCAGGGGCGGTAATGATAAAGGCAGAAGACAATTCTGCAAAGGAACATACTCTGA
>SNQJ01S0074878.1:72486-91376 GCA_010110895.2 Picea sitchensis
GTGTGTGTGTGTGTGTGTGTGTGATACACACACACACACACACATATTGGTCACATTAATAAATTAATTGATATGAAATTCAAATGGAAAATGAAAGTAACGTTTATCTTATTGGGAGGGGTCTCCGTCCATTGACATGGATAACATTAACAAAATAAAATATACAAAGATGGGTGTCCCAACTAAAACAGGAGAATAGAACTCAAGTAAAATGGAGAAATAAAAATAAATAATAATGGAGTCTACGAATTGAAATTAAAAGGTCAATTTCCATGATATATTCTCATTCATTTTATAGAATATATTCATATAATCATATTTATTCAGGGAATATCTTTCTCATCCTTCTCCCAATGAGTTTCACTCGGTACTTGATTTTTTGAGATCATCTCATCCTTCTTGTTCATGTTCATGTCATATTCAGAATTGAAGCTAATGGAATCAAAATGTTGTATGAATAATAGATTGTAGGATCTTTTCAATTGGAAGGTTTTAAATATTCTTTCATGTCTCATTTCCAAGTTTTATTAGATTTTAATAAATAAATAATATTGTTGAAATTACAAGCGGTTTGGCTGGGATTAAGTGATTATTTTTACTATAATTATAAAGTAGCAATAACCACATTTAAGTAAAAGGTGGTTTAGATAGGTCTTTCTGATTGCATTTGATAACTTGAATTTAACATGCTTGGTGATTTTGCATGTATCTATATCTCTATATATATAGTTTAGACCATTTGGAAGATTAAAATAATTGTAAATTTGTTCTAAAAAATCTAACTTAGAGAGGCGGGAGTTGTATCCAACCGAAAATTTACTTAAATGTGGTTATTGCTACTTTATAATTATAGTAAAATAAATTGCATAATCCCAGCCAAACCACTTGTAGTTTCAACAATATTATTTATGTATTAAAACCTGATAAAACTTGGAAATGAGACATGGAAGAATATTTAAAACATTCCAATTGAAAATATCTTACAATCGATTATTCATAGAACATTTTGATCCCATTAGCTTCAATTCTGGATATGAAAAGAACATGAACAAGAAGGATGAGATGATCTCAGAAAATCAAGGACCGAGAAAAACTCATTGGGAGAAGGATGAGAAAGATATTCCCTAAATATATATCGTTATATGCATATATTCTATAAAATGAATGAGAATATATCATGGAAATTGACCTTTCAATTTCAATTCGTAGATTCCATTATTATTTATTTTTATTTATCCATTTTTCCTTATTTCTATTCTCATGTTTTAGTTGGGACACCCATCTTTGTATATTTTATTTTGTTAATTATGTTGATAGGTGTACATCTATTGGAAATGGGCACAATTAATTATCTTTTAATTTTAAATTCTAATCGTATGGCTAACAATTGAAGATGTTGGCATATTCTTGGTCATCCTCCCAAATGAATGAATAAGATTTAATTTTCATAACTTCCTTTCATTTACGAATGCATCAGTTAAGTTGTTTACTTTTCCACATTTACTTAATCATATTGATAAATGATTGGCTACCCATATGATTGTCATGTTTAGATGTTTAACAAAAATTAATATATAAGCATTGTTTTATACAAACATATTTGAGTGATTAACAGAGCATATCACACATTTCATATTGGGGCAAATGTTCTTTTTATGGGATGTGGACCATGGCATGGCATGATGCCACATTTTCAATTTAAATTTATGGCCATGTTCTTATTTTGTATGGCGTTTAACATTATAGACTTTCTGTGATCATATATGATCATATACCTACAACTATACTGTTGTTGTCGAGGAATATTGTTATTGTTGAGGGATTTTGTTTTCTTTCTTTTCACATTATACCCACTTTTCTTTGTTCATATACGATCATATACATGCAACTATACTACCATTATTGAGGGATATTGTTATTGTTGAGGGATTCTGGATCGATTGGAACCATTAGAGCATAAGCGAGATAAGGAGATCAGTGTTTCAGACATATTGGAGTGGAAATAAGGCCAACATAGTAAAGCATCAAGCTGGATGAGGTAAGATCTTCCTTTATCTCTTTATCTCTTTAAAATTTCTGAAATCAGTTTTTTTGAATTATAGTTTATAGGTTACATATACGTTAGCGATGATGTTTAAATATTGGTTTACAAGTTACATATGGTTATCTATGAGGGATATAAGTTCCTTATAACCCTCATCAGAGTTGCATACAGGTTTGAAGTGTCTCTATGTCGCATATTAGTACCTAGACAAACCCCTAAGTCATTCTCTTTTATAGCAGGTCAAATCAATCCTATGTTGTAAAGTTGTCATAATTTCATAGGACCAATCTACATTTTTGACCATATTGGGGGTTTTTAGGGGTCATAACTAAAGAATATATTCCCCCTTTGAGGAATGTTGCAAGTGTTTGAGGTTACCAATTGCATCAATTACTTGGTCGTGCCCTAAACTACTCAATTGACCTATCATTCCTTTGCATCGTTACCTATGCTAAGTTGGTATACCAATTTCATTTTTACTGTCAAAGGTTAGTATGATACAAAGTTCACTTCATTGGTATAAACCGTCATACATGCCAGTATTTTCATCTCCTTTTCCTTGGCTTGTTAACCTTACTTCAAGCCTACCTTGACCCCATTCAATGACCTGATTTTGCATGTGTATCGTTCCATTATTTGATGGTTAAATAATCTGATTTATGAGGAAATGACACTTTAGACCAAGGGTGAAAGTTTTAAATGGTTGTTGATTCGTGTTATGCGATGAATGTAGTTAATGAATGTGTTATGTTTTAAATGTTTCATCAATCCATATTGAAGATAAAACACATATGTTCTTAATCTGGTTATTGGGATTATATTTGCATATATTTTGTAACCGGAACTCCAAATCTATGCTAGGGTAGTTAAATAATTTCTATAGTAGTGACGTATTTGTTGCTAAGTTTTATACAATCCGTGTTTAAACAATGAATCTGTGTTACATATTTGCACTATCTCAAAATTCGAAGCTTTATTTGTATATTGGAAATTTATTACAACTGTAACACACAGGTCTATTGTACGTTATTGTTGTCATATATATAGAGTCAAGATTTGAAGGTGTTATTTAATGTTCAAGGAAATTGAGATGACAATGAAGAGATTGCTTTTTGCATTATCCCAAACTCTCCTAACAAGATGGAACTTTCCATGAGGTTACAAACAAGTGTTTTATTACTAACCATTTTTTTTCACAATGCATTGCTTCTTTGTTATGAAAATACAGAAAGAAATTTTGTCCATTAGACACATCAAACCTAATATGTAACTGAGATATGAATTTAAACCTAATATGTAACTAATTTTGTCCATTAGACACATCAAACCTAATATGTAACTGAGATATGAATTTCAACCAAATATGTAAATGAGATATTAATTTCCAATAGATGCTTCCATTTCCTGACCTAACTTTGATCTAATAAATTGGATTTATAATAATGTGTTGAACCTAAATATGTAATTCTGATCTAGTAAATTGGATTTGTAATAATTTTTTTTTTTCATTTATAAAATTCAAAAGGATGGATATGTAAAAATTTGTTTTTAATTTCTATAAAAATTAAGTTTTACAATGTTTCTTAAATTCGTTGAAATAGAACCCACACTAAAACAAGAGGCTACAAGTAAGGTTGAGTTCAAAACAAATGAGCACACTAAACCTAGAGGAAATAATGTTTGTATGAAAATCAAATAATGGGATAATGTTTTTTCAAATTGGAGTTATTATTTCAAATGTTGATGAAAGGGAAATTCAATTTATTTATTGAATTTTGATCTCATTTTAATTATCCAGGTTTTTTCCATGCGGATTTCAACCTCTTTTATTTTAGTGTTAGAATTAGGTCAAAGTCTTCAATCATATGATAATTATAGGATTTCCATCCTGGTGCTACTCATAAGTAACAAATAACTAATTATTCTCCATATTATAATTATAGGATTTTCATCGTGGGTCTACTAGTAAGTAATGAATAACTATCATTGTTATCTAGTTATTAATTAATATTTGCATGCAAACATAAGCTTCATATAACACACATACTATATGTGTTATATTATAACACACATAATATGTGTGTTATATAATAAAACACATAGTATGTGTGTTATATCATACTCTCCTTTACCCAAGTGGAATAAGATTTTTATATAGTGTATGATATAATATTATTTAAATTATGAATGCATTGATTTGTTTGAGATGACATAATATTTTTATATAATGTATGATATAATAATATTTAAATTATCAATGCATTGATTTGTTTGAGATGGTGTAGCATTGCATGACAAGAGCTAATGCAAACTCATGGATGTGTCAGTTTCATAAAGAAAAATTGAAAACCAAAATGCTCTTTTCCATGTGAATTTTGGCAGTTAAACTTACATTGAAATATATCCTCACTAAAACATATGCCAAAAATTTCAATTTATGTAAAACTAAAGGGTGAACAAATAAACTGTTTTTCACAAAATTAATTTTATTTTTAAATAATTTTTGCATATTTTTGGTGGACTTAATTTATAAATATTAATTAAGAATTTTCAATGAATTAATTAAATTTATAGATAAAAATACAATAAATGATAAAATAGCACAACCATATTATTATGTGATATGATAAAATAGCACAATCAATATGTATGCAGACAGATTGTTTTCTGCCCACAGATATACTTGACATGTTTATACTAACCCTGACTTGAGCTATATGTGTTTCTGAGTAAAGTTTGAAACAATTCTAGGAAGCCTCAAGTGTGTTACATGTTGTTTATCTTGTTTTGGTACATTAGGTACCTATTCATAGCCATGTTTTCAATGGGGGAAAGACACGCTATTATGAAGATGATAGGGTAGGGCTTGTGTGCATGACAAAGTTTAGAGTTCGAAGAAAGGTATATGATCATAGTTGTGCTCATGGCCATTTAAGGTGTAAAAATTTACTATTTGATTGTATAGAAGGATATTAGATCTAGCATAATCTATTACATTGCTACCAAGTGAATGAATACAAGTCATCTAGTTGGATTTCAACCATTTCATTAGACCATTAAAATTATTATATCTTAAGAATTCCAATCATTTACCTTCCAAACTATTTAGGACCAAATTGTTATTTAGGTTTTCTTCTAACTCTTTAATTTTGTAAGTAAGATTAGGCTTTTCTAGATTATTGACTTTCTTTCTTGAGTTGATTGTTTCTTTTCTTAAATTTTCTTTTCCATTTCATGTAATCTAATCTCCATTTTATGCAACTTAATCTCAAACCGTAATATTTTATTATCTATGTGTTTCTTAATCTGATTTTGAAAAGAGATAAACTTATTATCAAACATTGTCTCTAACTCTATTTGAAGTTTGATTTCTCTCCTCTATCGTTATCTAATAAAGCTATATATTCATAAAGACAATATTCTCCTAAATAATCCTTGATATACTACATCATCATTATTCACACTATAAACTTGATTTAAGTAATCAAAACATTGTATAGGCTCTCGAAAGGTCATTGGTTTATCTTATACACAAATGAATGAAGAGTATAGGTTCAAGAAGAGTGAACGATGTGGAACAATCTTGAATTTTAACGAACAAATTAATGAAGAGTACTGGTTTCATAAAGATTGAATGATACAAAAGAATTTAGAATTTTAAAATATGGTTACATGGAGAGGCATCTCTTTTCGAAATAATAGTCCAAAATAAGGAGTGTTGGGAATCTTCTCAAACACACACAAGACATTTAGAATTTAAGCTTTGAAACAATGAGAAACTCATAAAAATAAGAACTATATTGTACTTGATGAGCCTCATTGATCTCCGAAGTGCCTTCTTGTAGTGTCAATTCTTCCTTAGATAACATATTATCTTCATAGTTTGTGTCCTTGTATATATGAGAAAAAAGGATGTGGGAAATGGTAATTTGTAAATTCCTAATGTTGCGGAATAGTGGTTGAAGCATGAAATTTATTAGTATAGTTTATCCCTTCATCTAATTGATCAATATGAGGGAGTCGTTGAGAACTTGGAGTTGTGTGATATGTTAAATCATCCTTATTCACACTATAAACTTGATTTAAGTAATCAAAACAAATTTTATTTAAGTAATAAAACATTGTTATACTGTGGAAAGGTCGTTGGTTTAACACACAAATCAATGAAGAGTGAAGGATGTGGAAGAATTTTTAATTTTAACAAACAAATTAATGAAGAGTACCGGTTCCGGACAGACTGAGCGATACAGAAGAATTTTGAATTTTAAAATATGGTCACATAGAGACACATCTCTTTTCGAAATAAAAGTCACTCTGAGATATTTTGAACGCACGCAGATAATTTTTTCAACGGAACATGGATTTTTATTGCGTGTTGGTTATTATCTGGAGTTGGTATTTGCTGATCATGTATTTGGAGTTACTACACAAAACATGGTGTTGGTTATTATTTGGAGTTGGTATTTGCTGATCATGATTTTTTTAATATTGATAATCATATATTGTGTTTTTAATTGTATTTTAGTAAAAGTTTTAAAGGATAATTAAATTTAATTTTAGTAGTGAAAAATATCAAATATTATTAAACAAAATAAAATAAAATTATATTATAATGATGGTGCTCGTTAATTCTTTACTAAGATCAAATTTAATATATTTTAGGAATTGTTCAACATTTTAGTTTACTATGGAGTTCATTAGAGTTTGTTTTTAATTTACCGATGTTTTCCTTAAGCTAGTAAAAAAATAGATATTTTTTATCTTCTAGATTATGGTTGATGACCTCCTTATAGTATCTTAATTTTGGTTTATCTATGGCATCATAATTTCTCCTTAAATTTAAATGTAATATTTTTTTTAATATTATTTTTGTTGTATAGAGACCTCTTCTTTTATTCCTAGTTGATTTAGCCAATACTTGACATGTTTATGCTAACATCGACTCGAGCTATATGTGTTTTTGACTAAAGTTTGAAACAATGTTAGGAAGCCATAAGTGTCTTACATGTTGTTTATCTTGTCTTGGTACATTAGGTACCTATTCATAATCATGTTTTCAATGGGGGAAAGACTCACTATTATGAAGATGATAGGGTAGGGCTTGTGTGTATGACAAAGTTTAGAGTTCGGAGAAAGGTATATGATCAGAGTCATTCTCATGGCCATTTAAGATGTACATATTTTCTATTTGATTGTATAGAATGATATTAGATCTAGCATAATCTATTACATTACTGCCAAGTGGATGAATATAAGTCATCTAGTTGGATTTCAACCATTTCATTAGACCATTAAAATTATTATATCTTAAGAATTCCAATCATTTACCTTCCAAACTATTTAGGGCCAAATTGTTATTTAGGTTTTCTTCTAACTCTTTAATTTTGTAAGTAAGATTAAGCTTTTCTAGATTATTGACCTCTCTTTCTTTAGTTGATTATTTCTTTTCTTGACTTTTCTTTTCCATTTCATGTAATCTAATCTCCATTTTATGCAACTTAATCTCAAACCGTAATATTTTATTATCTATGTGTTTCCTAATATGATTTTGAAAAGAGATAAACTTATTATCAAACATTGTCTCTAACTCTATTTGAAGTTTGACTTCTCTCCTCTACCTTTATATAATAAAGCTATATATTCATAAAGACAATATTCTGCTAAATAATCCTCAATATACTACATCATCCTTATTCACACTATAAACTTGATTTAAGTAATCAAAACATTGTACAGGCTCTCGAATGGTCGTTAGTTTACCTAATACACAAATGAATGAAGAGTACAAGTTCAAGAAGAGTGAACGATGTGGAAGAGTCTTGAATTTTAATGAACAAACTAATTAAGAGTACGGTTTCCAGAAAGACTTAATGATATAGAATAATTTCGAATTTTAAAATATGGTTACATGGAGACACATCTCTTTTCGAAATAATAGTCCAAAATAAGGAGTGTTGGGAATCTTCTCAAACACATACAAGACATTTAGAATTTAAGCTTTGAAACAATGAGAAACTCATAAAAATAAGAATTATATTGTACTTGATGAGCCTCATTGATCTCCCAAGTGCCTTCTTGTAGTGTCAATCCTTTCTTAGATAACATATTATCTTCATAGTTTGTGTCCTTGTATACATGAGAAAAAGTGATGTGGGAAATGGTAATTTGTAAATTCTCGATGTTGTGGAATAGTGGTTGTGTTAAGGTTTAAGCTATTATTAGAGTTCTTTTCATTTCACTAGATAACAATAGCATAAGATAGGATCATTGAGAAATACACAATCACAAGAGACACATCATTTATCCTGGGAAACCCTCATGGGGGATAAAACCCAACAAAACCTCCTTATTATAGATAGCCAATACAATGCCAAGAGATAACTCAAACAAATACAGAAAGTTCTCTTCCAAGAATGTGCCTCTCTCTCTCTCTTCTCCAACTCTAAAACTTGCTCCTCAAATGAACAAGTGAGTGTGTGTCTAAATGAGGCGCTCGCCTCCTTATTTATACAACTCTGGAACGTGTGGAGGTGTCTTTTCACTGGCAGGGATGAATTCTTCTTCTAGGTGGTTATAACCACCTTTAATATATTCTGGGTCTGACTTCTTATTCTTCCTATTACAATTATGTTTTGACCAATCCACAAAAGGGGATTTAGTCTTTTATAATAGCCGACATGATCAATCCGCAATAGGGGATTCATCTAATGAATAATACAACAATAATAATTAGAATACACTTTGCAGTTACATTATTTCAACACTCCCCCTTAACAAGAAGGGTATTCTATAACAACATTAGGCAAGAGAGAGGACAACATCATAAACAACATCAGGTGGGTGAGAGGACAACATCATCAATATCATCTTGAAGCATTGATGGCGTATCTATAAATCATCGGAAGTTTTTATCATCATCAACACAACACAAAGGCTGGAGCATCATCAACATAGCATGGTGGTGGAGTAGCATCATCATCGTCATTGGTATGAGGATAAGGTAAATTCATCATCATCTTCAACATTAAAGATGAAATAATATCATCATCATTATCTTCAGCAAGGACTCAGGAGCTGAAGTGGCATCATCATCATCATCTTCAACAAGAGGCTGAAGTGGCATCATCATCATCATCTTCATCAAGAGGCTGAAGTGACATCATAATTATCTTCAAAAAGAGGTTGAAGTGGCATCATCATAATCATCTTCAGCTAGAGGCTGAAGTGGCACCATCATCATCATCTTCAGCAAGAGATTGAAGTGGCACCATCATCATCTTCAGCAAGAGGTTGAAGTGCCATCATCATCATCATCAATAACAACACAAAGCTGATACAATATCAAAAGAAACAATATCACAGCACAAAGGTTGGCAACACAACATCACAACATGAGGCTGGCAACACATCACGAGGCTGGAAACACATCATCACAGCACGAGGCTAACACATCATCACAATAATTAAGCTGACACATTATCACAACAATTAACCTAGAAACACCACAACAATTAAGATGGAATCACAACACAACAATTAAGATGGAATCATAACACAACAATTAAGCTAGAAGCACAATACTAGACCATCTTTTTGTCACATCAATTACGCTGGAAGCACAGTACTAGGATGACATATCTCAACACAATACTAGACTGGGTTTACGTCACAACAATTAAGCTGGAAGCACAATACTAGTTTAACATATCTGAACATAGTACTAGACTGGCTTTATGTGACAACAATTAAGTTGGAAGACCAATACTAGGCTGGCATATCTCAACACAGTACTAGACTGGATTTACATCATAACAATTAAGGTGGAAGCACAGTACTAGGCTGGCATATCTCAACACAGTACTAGACTGGCTTTACGTCACAACAATTAAGCTGGAAGAATAGTACTAGGATGGCATATCTCAACACAGTACTAGACTAGCTTTATGTCATAGCAATTAAGATGGAAACATAGTATTAGGCTGACATATCTCAACACAGTACTAGACTAGCTTTACGTCACAACAATTAAGCTGGAAGCACAGTACTAGGTATATCTCAACACAACACTACTCCCCCTTTGAGGGAGGTCCTTTTGGACTATACCAATCTTATCTCGAAAGTGCTAAAACTTTACACGATATAGAGGCTTGGTCAACACATCGGAAACCTGTTCATTTGTGCTAACATATTGGAGCTTTATGGCTCCTCTCTGCACTATGTCACATATGTAATGATATCAGATCTCTATGTGCTTTGACTTGTCATGAAATACATGATTCTCTATCATCTTTATGCAGCTCTGGTTGTCACATAGGATCATGGTTGCTTCCATCTCTAGGTCAAATAGACCGGTCAACAACTTTCGAAGCCATATATCTTCGCAACTGGCAGAACACGCAACAATGTATTTTGCTTCCGTTTTACTGAGAGAAACGTTGGATTGCTTCCTACTCTATCATGAGGTCATGGCTAATACCAAAATCAAATAGCATCCTGAAGTGCTCTTCCTGTCAGAGACACTTCTAGCCCAATCTAAATCAATGTACCCACTCAATGTGAAATCATGATCTCCATCATAACTAAGACCACAATCTAATGTACCTTTAAGGTACCTCATCACATGTTTTACAACAAATAGGTGAACATGTATAGGTTCTACCAGAAACTGACTCAAAGTGTTCACGAAAAAAAAAATATCTGATCTGGTGTTCGTCAGGTACATCAATGATCCAATGATCAGTCTATACAATGTGGCATCAATCAAATCTGACAAAGCGTCGACCAGTAGCTTCAGCTTCGCTTCCATGGGTGTATTCATGGACTTACACTCCAATATGTCAAATCTCTTTAGGATTTCGACTGCATTCGGTGATCATATTTTCTTCTCTAGTTAAGAATAAGTCATCCAGATTTAGCAGCAATATCACCGGCTCATCATTCATAACCTTGAAGTAGAGGTTAGAATCTGCTTTACTCTTGGTAAAGCCCAAGATCATTAGGAAACTATCAATTATGCCATATCAAGCTCTAGGAGCTTGCTTCAACATGTACAGATCCTTCTTCAACATGAGTCTTTCTATCTTCAATCTTCAAATCAATTTTCTTATTACATTGTATCAATCTGTTACACTTTCTCAACTCCAACTCAATTTGCACAATCATGTGCTAGCTCTATGTGATTTCTGTAAGGCACTATCTGTCTCACTATTTGGGAGTATGTCCTCTACTCTCTCTGTAATTGTTCCTTCTGGAATTTGGGATTCTGCACCTACAGCTACTCTGAGGCTGAAAATGATTACTTCATTCTCACTGTGGCTGCTAAAATCTAATAGTAACTCCTCAGATTTTATCACAGCAACAATTTCATCTGAAACTAAGAGTGGCTCAATAAATGATACTGAGGACATCTCTTCTTCTGTCATGGGGGTAATGCTATCATGGTCATGTCTTCATGACCCAACTGATGTACTACACCAACTGCCACTCAAATTTTAAGTATGGGTTTTGCTCCCCTGCATCTCATATTATATATGAATCATGGTTATTCTAGATGTCTTCATAAGTACTTGAATTGTTTCTTCAATAAGTGTCCCGTCATAGTCTTCTCCCTTTTTTCTGGGAGAATCCTCTGGACATACTTTAGGCTTTGTACATATGAAACACGTTTGATTTGTATAGATCAATATTGGAAGTCAATACTGACTTCTCTTCACACAGAAGAATTCATATTCTAGTCTTTCTGACTGGATTCCTTCTTTGTCAATGAAACAAGTGAATCATCCCAGAGATTTCATATCTCCTAGGAGTCTCTGAAGTTACAATCTAGTATTTTCACGGCATCTGTCTTCCAGTCTTGGAAGTTGTCTCTTCATATGATCCTTTCTGAGATCAGGTTTACTCTCAATTTCTTCTGAGTCTACAAGGACTTCATCATCTCTTACAGGGTATACTTGGTGTTGCATACCAAGTCTAAATATGGAAGACAAAGTCAGGCTTCAAATGAGATCTGCTTCCCATTCGAATGTTCAGTAATCTTTGGAGCCTTTTTCTCCTTTCAGTCGATATTCATATGATATATTATGAATCTCAAGAGATAGCTTCTTCTTCATTTTCTTTGGTGCATGAGTGTATATGGTCATGTACATAGTCTGCTTCATGTCTCATATAATATGTTGCCTTCTCCAACCTTCACTATAGTTTTCTTAGGGTTATCACCTGTGACCTAAAACAAGGTCAAAAAAACAACAAGAAAGAATAATATCCTTTTGATAATAATAGATAAAGCAATAGCATGAATAATCATCACAATAGCTCTTTTAGAGCTATCACTCGTGGCTTGTCTGAAGCAATGATCAAAAGTAATAGATACACTATGAAATGAGGTCAACACTCTTACAGTTTTGTGATCGAACATTCCTCCATTGCAACCTGGAACTAACACACAAGGTTTCTCCTAGACGAGGCATTAGTTGAATTAGGCAATTGATTAAGTATTTACCTCTATATGCTCACATGTTATCAAGTATAATAATTTACAAAGACTTCTATCTCAACTATAGTGGTTACTTGTAAAGGAGTAGTCATCAATTTGTCATGTGTAACTTTGAATCTTATCAACTTCATTAATCAAACCTGGGACCTGGAGCCTTGTCCTCAAGAATGAGTTCTTTCTTTTCTTCCAAGTCTCCTTCACTCAAGATTATGAGTGCTTTCTTCAACCTGTCTTTTGTACTAAGACAATACGCTATCTTGATAGAAGGTTGGGTTAGAGGATAATCTCTATGATCTCAACTTTTAATTCATCTTAATACCTTGACTCGGATTTTGATCAAAGGTTAGAATGATGGTCATAGCTACAACATGCAACACTCATCAAAATAATGTCATAACAAATACATGCATATCAGAATAATCACACTTGGGTTGCATCATTCCTCTGAATGTGTTGGATCTTGAGATCCTTCTAGATCTATGGAAAAAGATCCCTTCTCCTACAAATACCCTTTAAATATTAACCGTTTAAACATGTGTGAGTACATACCTTTGACGACATTTACAAGTAGATGCACCATCTGGTAGCAGCGATAATGATCACCAACTCTTAAGAACTTCAAGGGTGATTGCAACTGGTACTATGGATGCAACTGCAACTGATACTGCAACTACAATTGATACTGCAACTGGTTCTGAGACTGCAATTGCAACTGTAACTTAGGGTTTTATGAGGAAACCCTAATTTTTCAAACTTCAAATTTTGAAATTCTGATCCAGGGGATAGATGCACTGAGTTGAGGTGCGTATGTTGGTGTAGTCAGATTTCTAAAAATCCAACTTTTACCCCCTCAAACTTGACCAACGGATTTCTGGACTGGTGCTTTTGGTTTTCTAGTACTTCTGGTACTCTGGTACTTCATGTACTTTTGGTATTCTAGTTTCCTGGTACTTTGTGAAAACTAGGGTTTCACTTTTCGGAAGATCTAGCCACTGAAAAGTTGCGCTAAGGATGCCAAAGTGATCCTTGAGGAAGGGCACACTTTTCTAGATGGTTTTGGGGCTAAAATACTTCATCAAAAAATTCCCTAATTTGCATGTACAACAACAATGACATTTTTCAATTTCCCTTGTGAAAGATGCTCTCTTCAAATTAGATCTGATACCATGTTAAGGTTTAAGCTATTATTAGAGTTCTTTGTGTTTCGCTAGATAACAATAGCATAAGATAGGATCATTGAGAAATATACAATCACAAGAGACACATCATTTATCCTGGGAAACCTTCATGGGGGAGAAAACCTAGCAAAACTTGCTTATTATAGATAGCCAATACAATGCCAAGAGATAACTCAAACAAATACAGAAATTCCTCTCCCAAGAATGCGCCTCTCTCTCTCTCTCTCTCTTCTCCAACTACAGCTCTGAAACTTTCTTCTCAAATGAACAAGTAAGTGTGTGTCTAAATGAGGCACTAGCCTCCTTATTTATACAACTCTGGAACATGTAGAGGTGTCTTTTCATTGGTAGGGCCGACTTCTTCTTCTGGGTGGTTATAACCACCTTTAATATATTCTGGGGTTGACTTTTTATTCTGCCTATTACAATTATGTTTTGACCAATCCTAAAAATGGGATTTGGTCTTTTACAATAGCCGACATGATCAATCCGCAATAGGGGATTCATCTAATGAATAATACAACAATAATAATTAGAATACACTTTGCAGTTACGTTATTTCAATAGGTTGAAGCATGAAATTTATTAGTATAGTTTATCCTTTCATCTAATTGATCAATAAGAGGGAGTAATTGAAAACTTGGAATTGTGTGATTTCTTTTCCAAGGGTATGTTAGCCTATGACTTACCTTTACCGATCACTAAGTCTAAATTGTCACCTATATTTGTATTATTCATTTAGAATATTAGTAATATATCCTCAAGTGATGAATAGTGATTTAGTTAAGATTGCCTAGCCTAGTCATCATGCATGATTTTAGGATCTAAAGCAAATCTCTCTATGAGGTGGCATCACCCATTGTACTATAAATATGTAACATTGGAGTGAATACAATTAGTGTTGGCTAGTGAGCTTTTTCTTCCATGTTGTTTTTCTTGTTTATGTTTTATCCAAGTGGTATAAGAGCCATGGAGAAAAGAGGATGAAAATATCAATTCTCTCGGATTAACGCACATATGCAGAGCTCTATAGCAATCCGGAATCTCTGTGCGCAAATCTAGCTTTTTTGCAATATGATCTACCTTCTCTACATGAAAAAATGTGTACCTGCGTCATCTGATTTACAGTACACGGATCTGAAGTGTTCTGCATGGATCTACAATTTCCTTGTTCTTGCAAAAATATTCAACACGTGTTTCAAGAATTCTACTGTGAATTATGTTTTTAAAGGAAGAAAGTCGCATTGATGTACCCAATGATTTATCTGTCTAGCAAGTGATCCAATCAGGAATCCGATCCATCCACTGATTTTATCCAGCAAGCGATCTACCATTCGTTCTGTGGTTTAGCAACACTAATCAATTCTTTCAAATGTTTGTTTGATCAGATCCTTTTTCCTTCTGATCCATATCCCAAATAATAATAGTCTTGTACAATAGTTAGGGATAGATGTCGCTCCTTGCCACATCGACTACGATTCATCGTCATCTGTGGTAGTGGACAATGATGTTAATTCATTGCCGTGTGATGTGAAACCCTTGCAGGAAAGGGGTTTTGATCTCAATCTTTACAAGGAATGGAGAAGCTCGGAGTGATAGGAGCGGAAAATGTTTCCATATTTGAATCTTCCTCCCTGTGATGATGATGTAGAAGATTACCAGGATTTTCTTGCCATATCGTTGCGGATATGATGATAACAGATGGTAATTTTCTTGTTTTTTTCTCCTCCGACTGAAAAGAGTTTGTTTGTGATCGCAAACGTTAGTCTCAGTCAATTTTTCATGCTCAAAGGTGTGATCTATTTTTCTTACAGGTAATCCTTCTGATTATTCAACTGATCCTATTGAATCACTCCCCCTCAACCATGCCAGACGAACCATTATTTTTCCTGGCAAACATGGGTGGATTAGTCAGATACTTAGCTGCATCTAGGAGGACATGTAGTCAGTCGCTTGGTGGTGAAGCTCTGCACCCACAAGACAACTCTTAGCATTGGAAAAAGAAAAAAAAAATCAAACTGTAGCCTGTAGCACTTTGCATGTCGAATTCGGCATAATGGGATCGTTGGCATCCACTGCAAACAAAATTTTTGCATGATGAAGAAGATATTAGTGGATGCAACTAACTCACTTGAATCTCATTTCTCTACCTATCCAACAGATTGAAATCGATTTGTTCTTGATGTGCACCTCGATCTAGATGGCGAGTCACTGGATAGAATTTTGACGAAAGGTGGCAGTTATCCAAAATTTCTTCACCGATCGTATGCTATGGAAACTGGCCCAAGCTTTGATGAGGAAGTTACAACAAGATCTCACCAGATATTGCAGTGTTATCCACGTGGAGAAAGAGATTGTGGTAAAATCTCACCAAATATCCGAAAAACATTTTAATGAGCAAAGTTCGAGAATTTATGCTTTATATTTGGCGTCTAGAGAATAAAGCACATAAATTTTGGTAAAGCTGAGAAAGTGAATATCAGTCAAGTTTCTCGAGTCTGATAAGTTTAGTGTCTCACAAAAGTTATCTTTCTGTATTGTCCTCTGATCCGAGTGGCACTCTTCTAGTTACTACAACTATTCATGCCATCTCCCTTGGGGAATTGGTCGAGGCAAAATCTCCTTTAGGTGTTGTTCTAATCACCTTTTCATATTGTATTTTGTTAGGCTTTAAATCAGTGCATGGAGAGAGAGCAATATGATATTGGAGAAAGTGGAGTTTTTGTTGCTCCATTAACATTTATATTGTTATGCAAAACCATCTTGGTTGTGTTTTTTCAATGGTTTTCTGTATAGACCAATAAATCGAAGCTCCATTATTTTCTTGCATACATGTTCTGCTCTTTGTTTGTTCTGAAGTATTTGGTGTACAATTATTGCATGTATCAGGAATCAAACCTCATGCTTGTACAACCTAGATCTAGTGTGAGAACTAGTGCAATCTAGTGATCTGGTGCAATCTAGTGATAGTGATGACAACAATCCACTAGTAAACAGAGAGATATATATTCTTTCAACACGATAAGGCTAGTGTCAAACGAAGGAGAAAGTTCGATCTTGATCAAAGGCGAAGGATTGATCGAGAGTCGTGGGATGAAGCAAAGTAGCAGAAAAACTTTTCATCATTAAGGTGAGTGAATTTAATATGTTTTCCATTAGTAAATGAGACTGAGCATTAGTGACAGTGAGAAGGGGGCTTTGTGTGCTTGAATTTTCTTAACTTGTTGTTTACCCTCTGTGTGTATGGTCGTACATTCCTCAAAAACCAAAGTGATTTTTTTTTTCTCCATGTTAGAGATACAAGGGAGGAGTACTTGTAAAGGAGAAAAGAACTCCCGTAAATGAAAAGAAAAAGGAGAAAACAACATGAGTTAAATGTTTTTTCATGTATCAAATTTTTTAATAAAAAATATTTTTTGGTGGTGAATCTCATCCTAGACCTGTCTTGAAATTGAATAAGGGGGTCTAAGGACATTGTCATTATGTGCGGTGGTGAATGTTTTCATGGTTGCTTTATGTAATGTTTTATGTCTAGTTTTGACATAAGTACACTTACAATTTGTCATACGACTATACACACATGGTCTTCCAAGAAAGCTAATTCAAGCACACAATTAACGTTAGTGAAGTACAAGCAATCAAAAAACATATGATCAAACATCTATGGAAAGAACATTCTCAAGCATTCAATTCATCAACCACATTAGTAGTGGACAAATCAAAGTTTTCAAACTCAACACATCATGGATCATTTGAAGTTAAATTGTAACTTGCAAACAATATTTGTTGTAAGATTACTTGATCAAGTTGATTTGTAATGGAAATAGTGTATTTGTAAGTGTAATAAAGTTGAGCTGAATTGAATTTGTCATAAGGTGCATTTTCGGCTGAGTCCGACACCCAAGATTCATTGTAATTTTTGAGTCGAAATTGAAAAGGTTGAGTGGTTGAAACTCAAATCATTGTAATACTTTGGGATGCATTTTCGGTGGTAACCGACATCTTCAACTTTCTGGAAGCAAGTTCAAGAAAGGCAAGTTCAAGTGAGCGTGAATAGCAAGCGAGCCTGAAGTTCAAGTGAGTGATTCAAGTAATCAAGTTGCAAATAAACCTTCTTTTGTCGAGTCAAATTGTAATCAGGATCTACCTGCACAAGGAGACCTCATTTAGTGTTTTCGAAATGGCTTGAAGTCTTGAATTATTAGAGTTACTAAGCACTCTAATAAACACCACTGAAGATAACACTGTGATATTGAACAAAGAAACTCTTCAATCGGTGCTAACTTGTTTGCAAGTGACGCAAGCTAAAGTTAGACTTATTCAATCTCTATCCCAACTATTGAATGATGAGTTGATAAATCTCAAAAATCAACAGCCAGTGAAGTGTTCTGAACTAGTTTTTGTTCAGCACAACCCTCTCTATGATGATGATGATGATGATGCTTTTGATCAATAGTCAGTGAAGGAACAACACACTGATATAACCTCAGAATCAGTTTCAAACGAAGTTGAATCTATTCATGAACCTACATTTCAAGAGTTTTCTTTTGATTTCAGTGAAGAAAACTTTTCAATGATGCATCAACATGCAGTAAATCCACTTCCACGGATTTCAAAGAAACAGGGTCATAATACTCTTTCTAAGCCCATCATCAAACCCTGGGAAGAAATCATCTACAACAACAATAGAATAGGACTTGGATATGACAAGGAAGTTACCTTTCATATTCTTGATTATTCCAGACCAATCAAGTTCCAAAGTGATGGATTCCTTCAAGAAGCTTCAACTTCACTTGTTCAAGTTCATCATCATAATGATAATTGCCAACATTGTAATCGAGTTGGTCACATGGAGAATCAGTGTTTTGATCTCCATCCTTGACAGCATTGTGGCAAGCATAACCATTCTTCAGACAGATGTTCAACACTAAAGAAACCTGTAAGATTGAAGATTCACTATGAGTGTATTGATCCTTGGAAATGGTCATCAACAACCAAGCGATTATATAAGTCTTACTGAAGAATTCAATCTCGAGTAAAGACCAAACTTGTATCACATAAAATTTTTGTACCTCACATAAGTGGTCCCCTTATGGCGTAGCTTTCGAGCATGGCCCTCATGGGATGAGATAACATGTGATTTTTTTCTGCATGCCCACTTTGTGTTGTATTCAAA